>BJCM01272812.1:0-63546 GCA_018326385.1 Flaveria bidentis | reverse complement strand
CCTCAACGTCTCCAAAACCTCCCGAATGTGACCGGCATGCTCAATCTCGCTCTTCGAATAAATCAGGATATCATCAATAAACACAATCACTAATTTATCCAACATCGGCCGACACACCCGATTCATCAGATCCATAAAAGTAGCTGGCGCATTGGTCAAACCAAAAGACATGACAAGAAACTCGTAGTGACCATAGCGTGTGCGAAAAGCTGTTTAGGGATGTCTTGTTCCTTCACCTTCAACTGATGGTAGCCCGATTGAAGGTCGATCCTTGAAAACCAACCGGTACATTGAAGCTGATCGAACAAATCATCTATTCTCGGTAAGGGGTATCGGTTCTTCACCGTCAACTTGTTCAACTCTCGGTAGTCAATGCACATCCTCATGCTATCGTCCTTCTTCTTCACAAATAAGACCGGAGCACCCTAAGGAGAGATACTCGGCCTAATAAACCCCTTGTCAAGCAACTCCTGTAGTTGTTCTATCAACTCTTTCATTTCTGTCAGAGCTAACCGATACGGTTCCTTTGCAACAGGTTGGGCACCCGGTATCAAGTCAATCTGGAACTCGATCTCACGGTTAGGTGGCACTCCTGATAAGTCTTTTGGGAATACGTCTGGAAAGTCACACACACCTGGTACCTCGGATAGTTGTGGTGTTGGCGTATCCACATCCTTTACATAGGCCAAGTAGGCACTACACCCACACCTCATACACTTTCCCGCCACCGCCATCAATATCACCTTCAGAATTGTAGTAACCCGATCACCATAAACCGTCACCGAACTACCGTCAGGCGCTGTCAAATGAATCATCTTCTTGCGACACACAATGTTCGCCTCAGAATCCGCCAACCAATCCATCCCAAGAACCAAATCGAAACCACCGAAGGTCATCACGAACGGTCTAAAAGGAAACTTATGACCCTCAAGTTCCACATCACAGTTCTCTATCATCTCAGAAATCCTGGTAGACTTACCTATGGCAGTTTCTACACCAAAGGGCGCATTAACACGTCTACTACTAATTGGCAGCTTAGCATAGAAAGCAGCAGAAATAAAACTTTTACTGGCACCCGAATCAAATAACACAGAATCTAAAGTTTGGTTCACTAGAAACGTAACGGACATGACATCAGGGTCCGTTCTAGCTTCCTCATATGTCATAGTGAATGCCCTGGCGCTCGCCCTCGGCCCTTCACCTCCCGTCTTCTTCGCCCCGGAACTCTCAGCCCTCGGCTTCTTACAATTCCTGCTCATGTGACCCTCTTCACCACAGTTATATCACCGGACCATACGACAGTCCTTTGCCATGTGCCCCGCCTTCCCATATTTGAAACACAAGTTCGTCCCAAACCTACATTCCCCACTATGCTCCCTTCCACACTTGCCATACCTTTTTGACCCCGCACTCGATGTGACCACACGGCGGTCATCCACCCATGCCTTCTTGTTACCCGTCAAGGCATCACCCCGACCAAACCTCTTCCCCTGCCAGTTTCGATCATCACCGCTCTTCTTGCCACCTTCAGTCACCACCACTGTTCTCTCATCATAAAGTCTCCCTGCCAAATCCACCGCCGACCTAAACGTGCTCGGCCGGGCAGCGATCATGTGCCTGCGAATATCCGTTGGCAAACCCTGAATATACCTCTTGATCTTTCGAGACAGAGGTGTCACCTGATTCGGCACCAGACGTGCCATCTCGTTGAATTTTGTGGTGTTGGTTGTCATCGTTCCCGCCTCCAGCTACAGGAACTCTCTTTCTACCTTATCCATCTCTCTGTGAGGACAAAACTCCTCAATCACCAACTTCTTCAGTTCAGGCCATCTAATTCTCCCAATGGCCCTGCTACCCTCGGCTTGGACTATATTGTCCCACCAGCACAGAGCCAAGTCCACAAAGAGTGGGTAGTGAACTTCACCTTCTGGTCCTCCCGGCACTCGCTGATATCAAGAACAGCCTCCATTTCCCTCATCCACCGGTGAGCAGCAGCAGCAGTGCCATTTCCATCAAAAGTTGGGGGCTTGAATCTCATAAACGCCCCGTAGTTACAGCCTCGTGCCGCCTCCTGCACAGGCTCTTCTTTTTCCTCCTCTTCTTCATCATCCGAGAGAACCGTTTCAGGCTCCGGTTGCTCTCATCCTCCTGAGGACCTGTTCCTCTCCTTTCTTTCCCCTTCCCGTACTGCCTTAATCACTTCGGTTACCATAGACGGTAAGATTGTCTTCTTCTACGACAGCCTCCATTACCAAGGCTCTCAGATTGGCACTCTCGTCGCCACCCTCTGAATGAGGGGTCTCTGGTTTTTCATGAACCACCTTCTCAACTCTAGGTCTCCCTCTCTTGGGTCGCGGTGAAGCACCGTGACCTCCACCATGAGAGGCTTTCGAAGATCTACCATCAGCCATCAAACGCACAATGAAAGATTCAAACACCAACATGGTCATTCAAGGGAACAGCTCAGTTTATGTCAAGTATAGTAAGTCCCTAATTACAGTGGCCAGTTGTGATTAGCCACTTACTTTACTCTTCATACCCCAAGCATTACATTTCCTGACTACATCAGTATTTAAATCTACAAACAACACATAACACATACCATGCGCATATAAAATCGGTTAACTTGTGAAAATACTTGATGGCACGCAGCTACTCAGATTGGCATCCCATTCCCTTTTCGTCTCATTCTCAGTTTAAGTTAAGGTTTATTTTGAAAATTTACCCATTTCACTTAAACTTTGGCTCTGATACCAACTTGTAAGGCCCCGTTCTCGGGACGCTTACAGCTGGATCCTCGTTGCACATAAAACATATGCTTACATTCGTCTTACAAAAATATTGCAGCGAAAACATTCAAAAATGACATCACATTTCATTATAAAAACTTTTGCCAAATAATACATCGTCAATCAGTTATAAAATACATTGTTGCATTATATCACAAAAGCAATAAATAAATGGATGCCATCCCAAAAGAGCTGAGTAGCCACCTCGTGCCATCCTCAGCGATCATTGTCTGCCAACTGAAAACACATCAAAGTCAGCGTTGCTGAGTGAGTTCTAGATTTATAAAATAAAACATACTTTTCTTTCGTTAAAACCGTTCTTTTCTTTCATGCGATCATAGATCATACGTACACATAGATAATAATTATTATCTTCATCGTTCGTTAACTTCCCTTCATTCTTTCATTCTTACTTTCATTCGTTCGTTCATCATTACATCTTTTTCTTTCGTCATCACCATGAACTTTACCCTTCATTCTCGTGGTACTGGACCTAAGCCTATAAAAGACCTCCATCGGTGGT
This sequence comes from Flaveria bidentis, assembly GCA_018326385.1. Taxonomy (NCBI): domain Eukaryota; kingdom Viridiplantae; phylum Streptophyta; class Magnoliopsida; order Asterales; family Asteraceae; genus Flaveria; species Flaveria bidentis. The sequence continues at coordinate 60,234 of BJCM01272812.1, read as the reverse complement.
GCTCGGCACCAAATGGTCACAATACCTAAGGTAAAGTTCAGGTATACCATTGTCGTATGCTATGCCCTTCAGTCTCGTGGTACTGGACCTAAGCCTATAAAAGACCTTCATCGGTGGTGCTCGGCACCAAATGGTCACAGTACCTAAGGCACGCAAAAATGGTTCATACATTTGGTCAATCACAAAGAAAGACCCCAATGTGCATCCTCTCGGGGTAGCGAACCCGCACACCGTTGGGCTAACACCTTAATGGCGTGTCTCGACATACAGTGCTTGCAAGACTTTCATTACTTCATCGTTCACTAATGCATGCATTCTTACTTCATGTTCCTCTTTCATTATCTTTTGTTTTACGTTACATAATACTTCATTCATTCATTAACACGACACGTAAAGCCACAGGAAAGATAAACATACATCATAATAAGGAACATAACATACACAGTCATCAACATCATACAAGGCAACATCACACATACATAACATGCATAATCATGCAGCAGCATCATCATCATGCCCAACATGCTCTCTAAGGCCTCAACCACCGTCATCTTACATGCTCTTACGGGAACCTTTACGTCAAAACTTACATCTGCACTTTCCCCCGAAAGTCAAAAGTTAAACTACGCTTCTCCTCGGGTGCAACAGCCCTATTTGGGCGTATGGACACCCTTTAGTCGCATGGCCTCCATGCGACTAAACATCATGCGAATGAACCAATGCGGATGGACACTCATGCGAATGAACATCCAATCGTGCGAATGGACTAATGCGGATGGACCTCATGCGAATGGAACTAATGCGGATGAGCACTTATGTGACTGGACCCTCAGTCGCATGACCTCCATGCGACTGGCCCCAACTGTACGAATGGACTCTCAATCGTGTGAATGAACCTCAATCGCACCCCATTCGGTCGTATGGCCTACATTCGGTCGCCTAGCCCTAGCTGATGCAGAATGCAGTTCATCCCGAACCCAATATGCCATTTTCGACCTCCATGCTCATCTAAACCCATTCTAAGCCCAAATCAACCATCCTAAACTTTAGGGATGCATACCACAACACCATTCAAGCACACACAAGCTCACAAACAAGGCTCAAACGTATCATACACACACATACACATACACAAACGGGTCAAACATGCACACACTCGAAAAACCCGATTTTCAGATGTTTTCCAACCCCAAATTATGCAAAAACATTTAAAGGAGGGGTCCTAGAACTCACACAAGTGACCACAACGAGAAGAGCTTCGATTTTACTCGCTTCTCAACGATTTTGGCTTACTCGAACCAACTCGAACCAACTTTTCTTCCTTTCTCTCTTCTCCTCTCTTGTTTGGATGAAATATGAATGTGGGGAGAGGGTAAGTTGCCCTCTCCCTTTATGTACCCCCACACACCCGTCTTTCTTTCGTTGGCGAGTTTGGTCCCTCGACTTTGGACTTTATTTCTTTTCTTCTTTCGTCGGCTTCAAAATAAATAAATAACCAAGTGTTACAGGTAATCTTTCGTGAACGTTTGATGGGTAGCATCTATATTTGAAAGAAGGTTTTAAACTTATGGTTTGTACTTGTAAATGTCATACAAGGTTAGAAAAAGTGTGAAATAACTTTATTCATGAAACTGGTATTCATAATAAATCCATAACAAATGAAGTAGAATTGTTATTAGAGTTCATATTACCTTAACTTTCGAATCATTTATCGGTTTTCTTGTATTTGTCTAACACATCTACAGTTATTTTTATGGTTTTCTAAGATTAATGGTATGTTAAAAAGAAACTTGATCAACTCATTTTCTAACATTAGGTTATGTTTTCATAAATCATATCTTAAAAGGGGCACATGTATTACCTACATCATAATGGGCCCGGTGGTTGTTTCGTAAGTAACTCGTTACAACTTTTCTTGTCACTACGGGGCTAATTTATGATAACTCCAAGCTTGCTCACATTTATAAACATTAACATAACTATTTAAATTCATATCTTTAATCACGCTACGCACTTCATGATACTTTTATAAGTGTAATCTTAGCTAGGATTATAGCCTTAATTCTCTGTTTAATCCCCAAAAGTCCTAAATTTACTTTTCAATTTTACTTAAAATTATTGTTTTAAAAATCTAAAAAATTTGGTTACCGTAAAGCAAATTATCATTTTTTTCAAATCAAAACAAAATATGATAATCAATCATAGGGGTTGTTGAGTAGATTCGGTTTGTCCATGAATTGATACTCGGTTCTGACCAATGCTATATTACCGCATGACAAGTACACTAATATTTTGTGTGTAGTTTAGTATAAGTAAAAACCAAGTAAAACTGAATTTGTGCGAAAAACCTTTATCAAAATAACATGTATACTTAGCACACATCAAACCCTCATATAAAAACTGAATTTCAAACTGGCAATACGTTTGTGGCTGGTATATCTACTGATGTGTAATTTCGCCCCATAGCATCGTTGAACTTCTTTTAGAATTTAGATGTAAGCCTCTTGTCTCTGAGACGATTGACACCAGTAGTTCACCATGGTGAGCAACTATCTTTTTAATGAATAACTCAACTAATCACTCCAAGTTATAAGTCTCTTAGATTGGTAAGTTATCAGCATTCTTTTTTCAGACTGTCAACTATCACCCATATAACATCATAACCTTTAGTTGTACACGGTAGCTTTGTTATGAAGTTTTAAGTAACATGCTCTCATTTTCATTCGGGAATTTTCAAAGGTTGGATCTTTCCATATGCCTTCTGATGTTTTTCTTTAACTTGAAGACATGTTAAATACTTTTTTACATACTAAGCTTAATCAGCCTTCATTCCCGACCACCAATAATTCTTCTTTAGATCTTGGTAGCTCTTAATGGTTCCTAGATGAATCGAGTAGCAGATCTTATGAGCTTCATCTAGGACTTTCATTTCTAGGTCTCTCTAATGAGGAAACCACATACGCCCAAATATGCTTTTGACACCATTTGTGCTTTCTTCTAGATTCATGACTTATCATTTCATTCTTTCTTTATTCATATACCTAGGTTTAGAGCTTTCATTTGTGCTTCACAAACTTGCTTTATGACATCAAGCATCGCTATCAACTGATAAGATCTTACTTGGTAAGCATGGCTCTCTTTGTAGCTTAAACCATCAGCCACAATGTTACCTTACCCGGATGAAAATGAATCTTATAGTCATAATCTTTTATAAGCTCATATTATCATCTCTATCTCATGTTAAGGTCTTTCTGCTTGAAGAAATACTTTAGGCTCTCGTGATTTGTGAATGTCATTCATTTGGCACCATACAAATAGTGTCTCCAGATCTTCTATGCATAAACAACAGTTGTGAGCTCCAAATCATAGGTATGGTAATTCACTTCATGAATCTTCATTTATCAAGCTGCATAAGCTGCCACTTTAGCGGGTTGCATCAAAATGCACCCATGCCCTTGACAAGAAGCATTAGAGTGGACCACTAAGTCTGTGTTCCCTTCTAGCAAGGTCAACGCCGCAGCATGTGTTAACCTATTCTTCAATTATTGAAATGCATATTCTTGACTATCAACCCATTTGAACTTTACATTTTTCTTTGTCAAACTTTGTCAATGGCGAGGCAATGTTGGAGAAATCCTAAATAAGACTCATATTGTAGCCCGTCAATTCGAGAAAGCTTCAAATTTCCAATGGCATGTGTAACACCCGGTTATTATTTTTTTTTTGAAGACTCAAACAAAAGAATAAAGTGAATAATAAGAAAGAAAAGATATATTACCCAAGTTAAGGGGTAAAAAGTATCAAAAGGACAAAAAGGTTTAAAAGTTGGTGATAAAGGTGGTATGGCCGCCCATATGTCACACACATCACATATCATTTGGATTTTAGAGAGAGAAAGCGAAGAGGAGCAGAAAGCTTTCGAGATTTTGAAGAACAGAAAGAAAAGTGTGAATTCAAGGTAAGAATTCATGTGTTTATGGTGTTCTTAACTGGTTTTATCCTCGGTTGTATGCTTATGTGTGTTTGTATGTTGTTTGGGTGTGTGTTTGGTGGGTTTTAGGTGTTTGAACTCGATTTGCAAACGGGTTTGAAGAATTCTTACCCAAAGAGCTGCTAAGGTGAGTTCTAGAACCCCTCTTTTACATGTTATAACTGATTTTGGGGCTGGAAATGCATATATGAATACTTTTATAAAGTTGGGTTTTATACCCATATGTATGTGTTTGATGATGTTATGGTTGTGTTTCTATGGCTTAGAATGTAAGATTTATGCTTAGAACATGATAGATGGTGTTTGGACCGAATTATGATGTTATGTGTGTCCTAGGCTGCTCATGCGCCCAAACAGTAGCTCATACGCCCAACCATAAATAACTGCTTAAGTGTTCCTAATGTGGATGACAACTTTTGTTCATCTGCGTTACCCAATGCGGATGAACCACATACTAATGCAGATGACCCACTGAGTCTAACTCATCCGCATTTGCTAATGCGGATGAGCAAAGAAAATGCGGATGAGTAAAACAAAATGAGGATGAGTAAAAGGAAATCCGGATGAGTAAGAGGAAATGCGGATGAGCAAAGGAAATGTGGATGAGTAAAAGGAAATGCGGATGAGTAAAAGGAAATGCGGATGAGTCAGAGGAATGCGGATGAGCAAAGGAAATTTGCGGATGAGTAAAAGGAAATGCGGACGAGTAAAAGGAAATGCGGATGAGTAAGAGGAAATGCGGATGAGCAAAGGAAATGCGAATGAGTAAAAGGAAATGTGGATTGGGGATGGGTAAAAGGAAATGCGGATGAGTAAGAGGAAATACAGATGAATAAGAGAAAATGCGGATGAGTAAAGGAAATGCGGATGAGTAAAGGAAATGCGGATGAGTAAAAGGAAATGCGGATGAGTAAAAGGAAATGCGGATGAGTAAAAGGAAATGCGGATCAGCAAAGGAAATGCGGATGAGTAAAAGGAAATGCGGATGAGTCAGAGGAAATGTAGATGAGCAAAGGAAATGCGGATGAGTAAAAGGAAATGTGGACGAGTAAAAGGAAATGCGGATGATTAAGAGGAAATGCGGATGAGCAAAGGAAATGCGAATGAGTGAAAGGAAATGTGGGTGGGTAAAAGGAAATGCGGATGAGTAAGAGGAAATGTGGATGAGTAAGAGGAAATGCGGATGAGTAAAAGGAAATGCAGATGAGTAAAAGGAAATGCGGATGAGTAAAAGGAAATGCGGATGAGCAAAGGAAATGAGGATGAATAAAAGGAAATGCGGATGAGTAAAAGGAAATGTGGATGAGTCAGAGGAAATGTGGATGAGCAAAGGAAATGCGAATGAGTAAAAGAAAATGCGGATGAGTAAAACGAAATGCGGATGAGTAAAAGGAAATGCAGATGAGTAAAAGGAAATGCGGATGAGTAAAAGGAAATGCGGATGAGTAAAAGGAAATGCGGATGAGCAAAGGAAATGAGGATGAATAAAAGGAAATGCGGATGAGTAAAAGGAAATGTGGATGAGTCAGAGGAAATGTGGATGAGCAAAGGAAATGCGAATGAGTAAAAGAAAATGCGGATGAGTAAAACGAAATGCGGATGAGTAAAAGGAAATGCAGATGAGTAAAAGGAAATGCGGATGAGTAAAAGGAAATGCGGATGAGTAAAAGGAAATGCGGATGAGCAAAGGGAATGCGGATGAGTAAAAGGAAATGCGGATGAGTCAGAGGAAATGCGGATGAGCAAAGGAAATTTGCGGATGAGTAAAAAGGAAATGCGGACAAGTAAAAGGAAATGCGGATGAGTAAGAGGAAATGCGGATGAGCAAAGGAAATGCGAATGAGTAAAAGAAAATGTGGATGGGTAAAAGGAAATGCAGATGAGTAAGAGGAAATATGGATGAATAAGAGAAAATGCGGATGAGTAAAAGGAAATGCAGATGAGTAAAAGGAAATGCGGATGAGTAAAAGGAAATGTGTATGAGCAAAGGAAATGCGGATGAGTAAAAAGAAATGCGGATGAGTCAGAGGAAATTGTAGATGAGCAAAGGAAATGCGGATGAGTAAAAGGAAATGCTGACGAGCAAAAGGAAATGCGGATGATTAAGAGGAAATGCAGATGAGCAAAGGAAATGCGAATGAGTGAAAGGAAATGTGGGTGGGTAAAAAAAATGCGGATGAGTAAGAGGAAATGCGGATGAGTAAGAGGAAATGCGGATGAGTAAGAGGAAATGCGTAAGAGTAAAAGGAAATGCAGATGAGTAAAAGGAAATGCGGATGAGTAAAAGGAAATGCGGATGAGTAAAAGGAAATGCAGATGAGCAAAGGAAATACGGATGATTAAAAGGAAATGCAGATGAGTAAAAGGAAATGCGGATGAGTAAGAGGAAATACGGATTTGAAAAGGAAACGCGGATGAAGACTTAGTTTATTTTCTGAATTTCAGGGAAAATGCAGATGTGGTTTGAACTTGGGAGGTTCCTGGGGGTTCATGTAAGTTGACTTTTGAGGTCATAGATGATGTGATGAGTGATGCATGATATGGTGATGTATGTTTGATGCTTATGCATGATTGTATGTTTGATGTATGTTATGTATGATGTGCCTTGTATGGTGATGTTGTATGTTTATGTTGATGTTCCTTATTATGTATGATTGTCTTCCCGTGGCTTTACTTTGTATGTTAATGAATGAATGAATTGAAAGTATTATGTAACGTAAAGTGGAAGATAATGAAAAGAGGAACATAATGATAGAGTGCATGCATTAATGAAAGAGAAAGTATAGAAAGGCTTGCAAGCAATATGTACAGAGGAGCACGACTCTAAAATGTCGTAAGCTCAACTGTGTATGGTTTAGCTAACCCTTAAGAATACATGCAGGGGTTTCAGTCTTTGTGACTAACCAACGATTTGGTACATGGTTTATAGTGATTACTCACCTCGGTGCTGATGCCAGGCTATATGCGGTATGGAAATCATTTATGATCTTCGGCCCAGTACCCGATTTATGCATAATGTTGGGGGTGTAGTATACAGTTGGTTTATAGTGATTACTCACCTCGGTATTGGTGCCAGGCTATGTGCGGTATGGAAGTCATTTATGATCTTCGGCCCAGTACCCGAGTTATGCATAATGTTGGAGGTGTAGTATACAGTTGGGATTTTTGTCGCTTACCCCGGTGCTGGTGCCAGGCTATGTGCGGTAAGGAAGTCAATTATGAACTTCGGCCTAGTACCCCATTTTTCTGGGGCATAGCTGATGACACTGATCCAGATAGTGATAAAGAATGTGATAAAGAAAAAAAGAGTTAAAGAAAGAATGTGATGAACAGTAAAGGAAGATAATAATAATATTATCTATGTGTGTGTATAGTGCATGATCACGTACGATTATAAAGAACGGTTTTAAACGAAAGATAAAGTATGTTTATTATAAAACTAGAACTCACTCAGCAACGCTGACTTTTTATGCATTTTCTAGTTGGCAGTTGAGCATTGCTGAGGATGGCGCGGAACGGCTACTTGACTCTGTTTGGATGGCATTCTTTTGTATAATGTTTTTGCATTGTAATGAAAATAACGATGTTTTGTAATGAATGATTGTATTAACTTGCAAAAGCATTTATAATGAAATGAAAAGTTATTTTAATGTTCCGCTGCGATGTTTTATGAAAGTTAAATGTAATTATATGTTTTACGTGCGATGATTGACCAACTGTAAGCGTCCCGGGAACGGGGCCTTACAGCATCTTTGGAAAACTTCATTGCATAACATCTTGCATTTTAGTGGGATCCATCATGATCTCATTTAGGTTTATAGCATGAACCAAAAACTACACTTCACGTAACCAAAACACACTTGGAGAAATTTGCATACAACTTCATGGATGTGACAATCGTGGTCTACCTTGTTCGTTGAGTAAATAAGGATATCACTGATAAACACTATTATTGATCTATTGACCATCGGCCAACAAACCCTATTCATCAAATCCATAAACGTTGCACGAGGGTTTATATGATCAAACGACATCATAAGGAACTTATGATATCCATAGTGATCTGAAACATCATCTTTGACATATCCTACTCTTTAACCTTTAGTTGATGATAACCTGAACTATGATTGATCCTTGAGAACCAACTCGTACCTTGAAACTTGTCGAACAATTATCAATCTTAGGCAACGGGTACTTGTTCTTTACTATTAGTTTGTCCAGCTCTTTGTAGTCTATACAAATTCGCATGCTTCCATCTTTCTTATCTACAAACATAATCAGAGCACCTTAGAGAAAAATGTTTGGTCTGATGAATCCTTTATCGAGAAGGTCCTTTAGCTGCCTCATCAATTTTTTATCTCTAATAGAGCCAAACGATAAGATGCTTTGGCTACGCGTTGAGCTCCTGGCATAAGATCACATGCCAAGCCCTTTGGTTACAAGGAATGATCTTGGAAATTACGGGGTGGGAAAAGAAGAAGGTAGTAATCCAGGTTGACGATAAATCAGCTATGGCACTCTTGGATAACCTAGTGTTTCACATGAAAAGCAAAAACATACACATCCGTTATCACTTTGTAAGAGAATTTGCTGAAAACAACCAAGTTATGGTCGAGTATGTAGTAGGTGAAAAACAAAGAGCCGATGTGCTAACAAAAGCAATTGGAAGAATCAAGTTTCATCAAATGCGAGAATTACTACGTGTTGAAGACCTCCTTAAAAGAACTTCAAAATTAGGGAACAGATGTTGGTGGTAATTTCGTATTACCCAAAGTCACAAGTCAATGATCATTGGGGACCAAGCTTACAAGTTGGTATACTTGGAGGGTCTATATAACAAGTTGGTTAATTAGGTTTAAACGTTTCCTAGTTTTATTATAATTATGATTAGGATAAACATTCTAATTAGGATAAAGCATGACTACCAGGTTTGGGATAGTCTATATAACCCAAGAAAGGTTTATTATTTTGTGAGTAAATTTCACTTTTGTCTAAATAACGGTTTTCATCCAAACGTTTCAAATTTATGATTTTACTCCTTGAGATATGTAATTTGTCTCTGTTAGTCCTAACCTATTAACATCGTTACTTTAGTCTGTTAGATTGGAAGGGCATTTAGGTCTTTTTCATAATTAAGGATCAATTGTGTAACTCAAACTATAAAGGGACTAGTGTGTAATTTAATATGCATGTATACATCATCATCCATTATCATCGTCTCCTTCTCCCTCATCCACTATAGCACCACCACCCCCAACACCACCACCACCATTGCCACCATAACATCGCCGGTTCCCCCCACATATTTACAACCCTAGATTGGACCCCCACACCACAAACCAAAAATCTTCACACCACTTCCTTCCCCTTGTCCCTCGTTTCATCCAACACCCACTACCAGGTCCGCCACCACTACTCCACCACCACTGCCACCCACAACCATTCCAACAACACCTTCATCTTCATCATCCTCATCTCGACACCATCCTCATCTTCAACATCCGCACCACTACCATTGCAACCCAAATCAATTTAGGGTTTTTGTTGTTAGGTTTGGTTCTGAAACAAACCGACTTTAGATGTAGATCCATGGTGGCGATGAAGAGATCAGAGGTAGTTTGACTTCAATTAGGGTTTGATTTTAATAAGGGAAATTTATGGTGGTGATGGTTGTTTGTATGGTGGTGCGACTAATGGTGATGGTGGGGTGGTGACTGACGGTGATGGTGGTGCGACCGAAGATCTAGAAGGACCAATGGTTGATAGTGTTATGGAACTGATGGTGTTATGTCAAGTTTGGTTGGTTCTTGGTGGTGGTTGGGCCATTGTTGGTGGTGTGTGTTGGAGGTACTATGGTGGTATCTAACAGAGAAGTGTGGTGAGGGTGGTGGATCTGCAGCTGGTGTGGGTGGCCGGTATGGAAGGTTGTGGTCGGAAAGGAGGGTTGGGTGGTTCGGCGGATATTGGTGTGTGTTTGAGTTTAAGTATTTATAGAAATAATCATTTTTAAGTAATAAAGATGTTTGAATAAATTAGACTTTTAGTCTTTATCACTAAAATGACCAAATGACCTGGACATCATTGTAATTAACGGTGTTAATAAGTCGGAGTTAATTGAGAAATATTATAAACCAAAGGGAGTAAAATCATAATTTTAAAACGTTTGGGTGAAAATTATTATTTGGACCAAACCAAGATGAGCAAAAGTGAAATTTACTCTTATTTTGTATTGAGTTTTGAGCTAATTTATTATACGAAGTTATAAGAGTTATCCATAATTGTTTGTGTTTTAGTTCTGATTTGATATCGATTCACTTAATAGAAAAACTATGTTTCATGTTTGATGAAACCCCTATATTATTTGTTTTTAACAATAGTAGATTTTACTAATGGATAATAATAACCATATATATTAAACAACCAATCAAACATGACCAAGTCATTAAACATCATAACAAAAAAATAGTTATATACATCAAAGTGTTTTAATGGCTTTTCTTAATTGATTAATAAAAGAAATCAATCAAGTAATTAATAGAGAAAAAACTAAACGATGAAATGAGTTAACATATAACGGTTTATATACTAAGTTTTAATGGATTTACATCATGTCGGATAATTGCCATGATCAAGGAGGATTATGTCGCATAAAATAATCTTAAGAAACAAAAAAAAAACATATGAAGAAAAAATACATCCTGTTAAATAATAATAAAAACACACATATCAAGAAAATATTGGTCATGTCAAATAATTCAAATAAACACATCAATAAAAAAATACACGTGTGTCAAACAATCCAAAAAAACACATATCTACAAAAATACATCATGTCAAATAATTAAAAAAAAAGTTAAATTCAACGACACGTACATGACAAATGTCTAAGGTCTGTACACGTCGTCACGGCCCGTGTATAAACTTACGACCGTAAAAGACGAAGAACACATTACGAGTTTGATCGTTTGACTCAGAGAATATGAGACCCAATCGTACAATTTGACCTGTATTCGTAGTTTCCAAATGACGCATATGAACGTATGCATACCAGGCGCCATAAATAAAAAAAGCTACATGTGCGACATCTGATAGTCGTTATAAATAGATTATTATACGAAACAAAGAAAACGTTGATAAAAACAAACAGCAGCCTTTTCCTCGTATGAGCTGTGAATGGCACATCAACGTTGACCCTTTCGAATCTTCCCCATTTCCGACACCGATCATCCTCCTCTTTTTTTAGGGTTCGTCTTTACCCCAAACCCACTTGGGATTTTCATAAAGATTTCATCTTTATTCGGTAATAATATCTATCCTTTAATCAACATTCTAACATCTGTTAACTTTTTGTGGCTTTTTAATCTTTTGTCCATAGTTTAATTGGTGTTTGAAGTAGTTGATCCACGAACCCATGATGTGAAAATCACGATAGGTTTCAAGATTTTGAAATAAAGTTGCTACAAAGGTTTGAATTTGTGGCGATTACTGCAATATATGTGTTTCTGGTGTGTCTTTTTGTATGATTACTGTGATTTGCTTTTGTGGGTTCATCAGTTTTTTTCTTCTTTAGAATGTATCTTGATGATGATTAGAAGGTGACTACTAGTAATCATTAGTCAAAAACTTGATCTTTATGCACTGATTGCAAAGAGTTTATGTGAACTGTTTCTGTTAATTATATGAGTTAAACCACAAAGGGTAAATGTATGGTTTGTGCTGTTGTAGTGGGCTAGTGGCTCTAAATATGAAATTTGATTTTACATAACTAGTTTGATAATTGACACCCTATGTCTTTTGCTAATGATCTAGGTGTGCTAAGATTTGTAGAGCCTTTGTTTGCGATATGGGAGCACGATCTTCAAAGAGTTCAATCAGTAAAAAGGGGTCATCATCATATACCAATGCATATGGATCTCATGACTTGAATCAATCGAATTTGCAAGGTGATTTGACTCGTTCAAGAGTGGACACCAATAATTCTAGTTTTGAAAGAAAGCAAACAAAAGAAGAGGTTTTTAGTCCTAAAAAGAATGCAAATGGATTTAGTAGCAAAGAGGATGAGTTTTATGATGGGATACCTCGCATCCCTGCAACTTTGTCCGAGAAATCAAGATCTAGAAGCTTCAAGGTAGGTGGATCTTTTACACTGGCTAAATCTTGAACATTTATGTTTCTAGTTCATACTTGGTTTTAAAAAGCGCGTGGAAATAAAATGCTTTTGATCCCAAAAACTGAGGCCTGATGCACACATATCATGTATTTAATACGTTCGTTATTTAAAAAAATGCCGCAAATTATTTATGAATAATTTTTAAATTGTTAACTTTTAAACAATAAAATACTACTTAGATTCGTTTAATAGTTGTCATATTGTTCAAATACTGAAACAATTGCTCAACTGATGGTTAGATTTTTAATTGCTGGTTAAATTTGTGCAATAAGATTCGAAAAACTTATACCCATTGGAATTGATGGTCTAATTTGTTCATATATTGGTTAACTGCATGATGCATCGCATCAGAACGCATCAAGCATGAAGCCCATCACACATGCATGGAATTGCATCGCATCAACTGCAGCGATGCGATCTCATTATCGCATCACATAAAGTGCAATGATGCAACTCATTATCTCATCATCTCATTATGCCTCACATTTTAAAACCAAGAGTTTATATGCTAGTTAAAAATCTGTGAGTTTTAACGTTTTAGATATTGTGGTGTTAGTGCCATTACTGGAAGTGGGATTTTCGAACCAATATATATGCTTGATCAATATGGTTTGTGTTTAATATCAAATGGTTCAAATAAGGAAACTAACTAAAAGGGGAACTCGTCAAATAGATTGAAAGTCACTTAAATTAAAGTTTTAATGCATACAACCTCCAAGATCGTTTCATTTAAGCATCTAGATTATTATTTCTAAAAAGTTAAAACGAAAGTGTTTACGGGTCAATCCAACCCAATCCTTTTTGACGAAAACTAAAATCTCTACTTTTAACCCGTTACCTAACCTGTCTAGCCGGCCTATATTGCTATCTCTAACCATTACTTTATGCTTAATGCTTTTAGGTGAGTGCACTCAAAGCTGGTAGCATAGGGATAGAAAAGGCAGTGGATGTATTAGACACTCTTGGAAGTAGTGTGAAAAGTTTAAATTCGGGTAGTCCTTTTGTCACGGGACCCACAACAAAAGGCAATGAACTATGCATATTGTCATTTGAGGTTGCCAATACTATCATGAAGGGTTCTAGCCTTATGAATTTTCTCTCACATAGAAATCTAAAACATTTAAAAGAAGTAGTTTTTCTTTCTGAAGGCGTGCAAAATTTAGTATCTAAAGACGTGGATGAACTTTTAAGAATCGTTGCGGCAGATAAGAGGTTCATATATTATTCGTTTTGTTCATGAACCATTTGTTTTGTATTAGTTTAGCTGATGGAATATGTGGTTAATCAGGGCAGAGCTGAAAATCTTTACTGGAGAAGTGGTTCGGTTTGGAAATAAATGTAAAGATCCTCAGTGGCACAATCTGGATGTTTATTTTGAGAAGTAACTTGGGCACTTTTATATTGTTATGATATATCTTATTATTAGAGGTGGCAGTTCCAATTTTCCAATTCATTTATTTTATGAACGGGTCGATTTTAGTCGTGGTTTATTTAAACAGGCCTGCCAAAATTTTTAGCTAAAAGAGGGAATGGTTTGAGCAGAGGTTGAAAGCCACCTACTTTTTTTATAGCATATAACCTCTTCTCGTTTTATTCAAAGATTTAGATTTTATTGTAATAATATTATTTTGTTAATAATATTTAAAACAATAATTATTTAAAAAAAATGGAAAAAAAGGTGTTTGCAAGCAATCTAAAGAACCATACTAAAAATGACGTGTTTCAACCTAAACTCATTTTGACCCGTTACCGAACCTACCCATCTTGCCACCTCTACTTTTGAATGGTCACATAATTTTCACTCAGTTTTTGCATATATATCACTTTTCAGACAGTGCAGGGGACTTACCCGTCCTAAGCAATTGAAGGCAGATCCAGAAGTAACAATGGAGCAGTTGCTAAACTTGGTTCAATATACAGCCGTAAGCATCCCATGTTATAATATCTTTTGTTTATTTGGAAGCTAAAAAATTTGGACACCAAGATTGAAAAATAAAATACATATAATCACATTTAATAAAATAAGAATTTGTAATAAACTGATAATCAGATGTGTGTGTTTGTCAACTTCTAGAGTTAGATATTACACATAGATACCTTCTAGACTATGATAAGTACAGTTAATACATAACTAATCTTATATATATATGATAAGTTTCATAACACAAATTAAAACATCTCTTTTGTGGGAGCTAAGTATTTTAAGGATCTAGTCTTAAAATGGATAAATATTACATTTTGGGAGCCTACATGATAAGTTTACGCAATGAATTTGACTACCAACTGTTCCTGACTCTCAAGTTGGAATGAATATAGAGGAATTATGGTTGCTTCCAGAATCTTGTTACACCACAAATAACAATCCGCTTTGTTAATACTCCTTTAGTCCCACATTAATTTTTCTCAGACGTACGATTCTTTTATTAATGTCATCTATTTTATTCTCGCCGGATAGATCATCATGTATTCTATATAAAAAGGGTTTCCCTGACTAACTAGCAGAAAGTCTCAACTTACTACTTCACATGGTATTTGAGCTAATCCATCACCTTTTGGGCTGCAGGATTTGTACAGAGAATTATGTGTATTGGACAAACTGGAGCAAGATGACCAACAAAAGAACCAAGGAGGGCCTAATTCAACTCCTGTTCCAAAAGGTCAAACCATAATTCAATTATCGAAATATCTATTTGGAAAACACATCACAGGGTAGCTCCAAAGCTCGCAATGTTTGATTTTATGTATACATGTTAAATTTTAGTAAAAATTGTTTAGCTATTGATCAAATGTCTAAAACTTCCATTATAAGGACAAGTCAAAGAAATTTTGTTGATAATAGTAAAGGAAAATAAATTAATTAAATTTACAAACTTATATGACAGCCAGATAAGCCTATCGTGCTTTTTGCAGGCCGTGAGCTGTATCTTAAGCAAGAACTGAAAGGCCAAATGAAGCAAGTAAAACTTTTAAAGAAAAAGTCGCTCTGGTCTAGGAGTATGGAAGATGTAAACCCGTTTGACCCCTTACCAACCTGACCATCTAGCAACTTCTAATTTCTATCATTAAATTCTACTTTAAATTAACTGAAAATTCTGATAATTGATGGATCAAGTTTATTATCTGATGCAGATTATGGAAAAGCTTGTCGATACTGTCATCTTTTTAAACCGACGGATGAAAAACGCCTTTGAATCTGCATGTATGTCCACGTGTTGTTTGTAGGTTTGAGTTATATTTATAGTAACCCCTCTATCTGGTGAAAACTACAAAATTGTCCAAAACTTTACTAACAACTAAACCTATTCCCTAAAGGATCATCCATATTTTAATATTTATTAATGCTAATGATTTTGGCACCCATGATTTCAGTAATTTTACAATAATTAAGGGTATTCTAGATAAAACCAAACTTTTTATTGAACTATGATCATCCATAATTCCATATATGTAATGTTCATACTCATGGTATCTAGTTTTTGATGATGACATGATAATGCAGCATCGAGTGGTTGCCCAAACATGCAGCATAGGCTTGGACCTGCTGGTCTTGCATTGCATTATGCCAATATTGTCCTTCAAATCGACTCAATCGTGAGTAAACCCTTTTATTTTTTTCCTTGAAGTTTGGATATTGGTTCTACATGTTCACAATGTACTAGCATACAAAATCTTGCTTAAATTTCAGCTTTTGGTGTCTTTTGGGTTCGTGGTTTCACATGGTTGTCTATTTTATCAGGTTTCTCGAAGCAGCCCAATGACTTCCATTGGAAGAAGCACCTTATACCAGAGCCTTCCACCCGATATAGAATTATCTTATCGGTCTAGACTAGCTTCATTTCGTGTAGACAAAAAAGTATGCTAAATGTTCACCTCGTCTTCAGCCAAACAATTTTAACCAGATGTGGCAATTTCACCCATTTGCAAAAATGGGTCAGTTTAGTTATGATTTAACTCAAACTGGCCATATTTAAAATACAACTAGAAAGAGAACTAATGAAATTGGTCGAGCAGCTTAACAGATCAAAGTTGATGATAGTATATTTTAAGGCATACAAGCTCCAAAATTGCATTGGTTATTCACAAAATCTTCAACATTACCAATTATATTCAAGAAATTTAATATAATTTGTTTTTGCAGCTTGATGTTCCAGCTATTAAAGCCGAAATGGAAAAAACACTATGTTGGTTTTCTCCAGTAGCCATAAACACAGCAAAGTAAGCAGACAAAAACCAAAATTTACCTTTGGCCCATTTCAGCTGACAAACTTTTTCACTTTTCTTGTTTTGTATCCTGTTCCTTCAACAGGGCTCATCATGGTTTCGGTTGGGTTGGTGAGTGGGCAGACACCGGGTGAGTCGCTTATTCGTTTTGAAATACTGTTTACCACTGGAAACTATTATGGGTGACAAAAGTGACGGTTGGGTTATGGGTCAACACGGGTTGAGGCAAAAAGTCTAGGGTTAAATACTGTTTACCACTGGAAACTATTTTGATGCTTTTATATACTATCTTATATAACTAGTTAATGTGCAATAGCTGGGACATCTTGGTGTTAATAAGAGTAAATCAGTCGCTGTTATAAAAAGTCAATGTACAAGTTAAGATGCCTCCCTTCTACTCAAAAAGTCAAGGGTTAAATGTACAAGTGTTAATAAGAGTAAATCAGGAGCTGTTATAAAAATAAATAAATAAATAAATAAAAGTAAGGAAAAAAAAGTGACTGTGCAAATTGCAATAATGATTGATGGGTTTAGTTACATGTCAACACGGGTTGAGTCAAACAAATTCTGATACTTTTCTATTCTTTCTTCATAACTAGTTAATGTACAATAGCAATCTAAACCCAGTTGACCCGTTTAAGATAAAACATAACCCAGATCTTTCAATGTATATATACACGGATCAAAAGCAACATGCATTGAAAAATGAATCTGGTTTGTGAATTATGCAGTTCAGGAGGAGGGAGGAAGCCAAATGGGCTGAATGACATAAACCGGATTGAAACATTTAACCATGCAGACAAAGGATCAACAGAAGCTTGTATCGTTGAACTATTGTTATGGCTCAACCATTTGACAAATCAATTGAAGATTGATGCAGATGTTGGGAAAGTGGGGTCAAACCCTGACTCCCCAAAATTCGCCAATCAGCAACCGTCACAGACCGCTTCTGCCACTTCGACTGTTCGAAGCGAAGAAGACGGTGATTTGGAGGACGAGGACGATGGTATTATGGATCATATAGAGGGAAGTGAAGAAACTACAGGCGATCTTCCGGTTGTTGACTTTGACTCCGGGCATGGGACTGAAAAAGCCACTGCTGGTGGCATATATGGTGTGAACTAGAACATGTGTGTTGACCAGAGCATTTAGAATGTGTATAGTCAAAACATTTTTTACTTTTAAGGTGTAAAAAATAAAAAGACCTAAAATGTATTTGTATTGGTTGTACATTTTACCCTCGGTGTAAACCAAGGGTATTTTGGTTTTGGTTTGTACGTACAAATAAACACTAAGGGATGTATATATGTTGCTTACGGTTTTATTTGGCATGTTTTAACGAAAATTTGAATCAAACTCCTAACTACAATTACCAAATCATGCTAAGTGAGAAAGATTATTAATTGCTTTAAATAAATACTTATCTTCATGATGCTGTTAGTATTACCAAGTAATTCTGGTTTTCAAGTATCACTTTATAAGCTATTCCTTGAATTTAAAATTAAAGACAGAGTAAAACAATTTGAAAGGAAAATGATTGTGGCTTTAATTTTTTTTGGTGATATTATTTGCACCCAACTCTATAAGACCCTAGTTTACAAGCGCCCTTATAATTAAAAATTAGAGTTAATTACATGAAATGTCTCTATGGTTAGGTTTGTTTTCAGTTTTATTTCCCAAGTTTAAAAAATTATAAGATTGGTTTAAACGTTTGCCAAAACATAACATAAATGGTTCCCCTGATGGATTACCGTTATCGTTTTTCGTTAAGTGGCTGTAAAATATTCAAAATATACCTAACTATTAAAAATTTATCAATTCTAATACCACCCCACCCAACACCTTTGACTTTTTCCAAACTTTCTTCCATGGTAATCTACACCAACCCCCACCACCAGCCCACCACCACCACCACCACCACCACCACCGCTAACCTCCGACAACACCACTTCACCCTCCATCTTCTTTCTTTTTCACCTCTGTAAATCCCCACCTCCCTCGAATAGCTTCCATCTCTGCCTCTTTTTCACCATTGTAATTTGTAAATCCCCACCTCCTTCAGGGTAGACGGTGATGGTTTCAGTGGTCGCGATGATGGCGCTGGTTGATGGTTATAAAGTGTTGTAGTGGTTGTGATGGCTGCGATGGTTACAAGGGTTACGGTGGTTGTGACGGGTAATGGTGGAGATGGTGGTGGTAATGGTAGCAATGGTGTGGTGATTTGTTAAAAAGAAGAAAAAAGGTAGTAGAGTAAGAAGTCGGAGCAGGTGTCGGAGCTTCGATGCGGAGACAGATACGATGGACACGACCATCATCATCAGCATCATTGTCGTAATAATCTTAATTGATGAAAGAGCTCTGTAGATTTTGACGGTGGTTCAAGGGTGATACAATGGTGTCGTGGTGGTAGAGGTTTTGGTAATGGTTTGGGTGGTGGTTCAAGAATGAAAAATAATAAAAAGAGGTGTGGTGGGTCTCGTATCTATTTTTTGCTATGAGTTTATTAATTTTAAGTTAGGGCCATTTTAGTCGTTTTAAAAAGTTAAAAAAAATTTTTAACTACCATCTATGAGATGGACCTTTTATGTAACGTTCGTACATACATTTGGACCGACTTTGTAGTTTTTTAAATCTGGTGTCCAAAAGTAAAAACAACCCTAACCACATGAACCTTCTCATAAGGAACCTTTCATGTAATTAACTCTAAACATTAACTATCACTCAAACATTAAACACCTCTCTAATCATTGGTTGATTATTACCCAATTATTAATTTGAATATGTTTTTTTATCTAGTAAATTTTAACATTACGATTAAAATAATATGTAAAAAAATTAACATTTAGAAATATCTTAGTAAATTTTGATATTATATTATACTCTATATTAAAAAAAAAGGAAAGGAATAGTAATATTTGAAATCCTCACCGTTTGTTTTGACATCTACGGTCAAGATGAGAGTGATTTACTTGGCCAATCAACTACATCCACCAATCTGTCCTCTTGCATCCTCCTTCTCACACTTGTCCCTGCAACCTGTATGTTTAATCCACTTTGGAAGCCTTCCCCAGACGAAAAAGAGTGAACTTGACGGAGATGCTAGGTACCCCTTTTTTCCGGCGGAGCAACCGACATTGCACATTTGTTTGTGCCATATATAGATTATAGAAGCAAGGGCCAGAGAAACTGATCAGCAACCTATTCACATCACGGGAACAAGGAGTGTTGTTGTCGGTGTTGGTGATGGCCTTTTGCCGGGGATGGTGATGGCCTTCGAGTTTATGGGTATATACCGTTGTTAAGAGCGATTTGGATATCATAGCTTTTCTTGACCTTATAAACAAAAAATGGTATGTTTCATTTCATGTTATTTCTCTACTCTTAATTATATGTGTACTATGATTATGGTTGTGGGGTTTGTGTAAAAGATTGTATTTTATGGATTTAAAGAACATGCTCTGTAAGTGCTACTTCCATGCATGATTTGAGAATCCAAAGAATTGCTATTCAGGAATTATCAATGTTAGATTGATTTTGATCTAATGATTGCAAAATCATCATTAATTGTTGTTGAATTGATCAAATATTAAATATCGAAAATAATAAATATATGCAATAAACACTTGAATGATTCCAATCAATATGCAAAAAAAATATTTTGAATCAAAAGTAATTCATTAAAACTGCTTAATGATTTCAATGAACCAAATAATAAGTGCTAATAATAAACTTTTGCTATGATTGTGTTTATGATTTTGGTGTGATGATGTGACGGCTGCTAGGGTCTTGTATTTTGTCGATCGTGTGGAATGATGTGATGGTTGGTACGTTGCCGCCCGCTTGATGTGAAACCTAGGACTCGTATTTATAGACACGCATGTTTCTGTTAAGAAAACAACAAATCTCTTGAAATCCGTGTTTGACTAGTTGACTTTGAATTACTTGTATCATTTAAGTACAAGTGTTTGGTCTTCCGCAGGAGTTTGTTCTTCCATAGAAATCTTCACTTGAGTTTCTCACTTGAGTGTCTTCAAGTGTAATATTGTTCATCAGTGAGTCATTGGTCTTGTAGTACTCTTATCTGCACCGATGTTCATCCGTAGAAGATCTTCAGATGAATGTCTTGTAAGAAAGATATCTACGAAAGAACAAAAATGTTCATCCGTAGATGTTTCTTACACTTGGTTAATTTCAGAAATTGACCAAGTATAATGTTTGACCCTGCAATCATATACATAAATCAACACACATATGGGTTAACCTATATACATAATGCATACATCAAAATAATGAATTACAAATGTTCATTACAATCATTGATTAAAGTTCTAAGCATATACAAAAGGATTTAGACCTATTGTTTCTAGATCTAACAATACACCCCCTTAGACACTTGTAGTCAGGTCTTCAAAAACAAAAGCTCTTTGACCCTTGACACCATTTTCTTGTTGAAATATGATACTGCATCCTTTGGATCATCGTACTTGTACTTGATCTCCATTCTGCATATCTTTTGTAGTGTCTCGAAACTCAATCCCAAAATATCTTCTTCAGTTCTAGGAGTTTCCAACACATTGTTGTTATGGACTATCTCTAACTCATCTTACTTAGAGATTGTTGGATCAAGAAAAAGACTAGTGCAACCAAAACCAAATCACTTAGACTATTTTGGTGCATCTAATAAAATAATTCCGAAGCTAAGTGTGGAACTTCCAAAGGAAAAAGAGTTATTCCGAAGACAAAGTGCAAGATTAACTTCTGAAGACAAACTCTACTTCCGAAGACAAAGTGTTCACTTCCGAAGATCAAGACTTAAAAGAAAAGATCAGAAGTCAACTTCCGAAGTATGAAGAAAAGAAGTCCTCAAGCCTCGGAAGAACTTGTTCTTCCGAAGCCAACTAAACTTCGGAAGACACTACTATGAACCGGTGGACATAAGTATGGTGTCTCTGACACTCCGCTATAGACCTCTGAGATACTGCATGGCATTTTCTCAAAAGCCATGTAGTTGACCATACTTTATTCCATTGTTCACCTTTATTAGTTAGTACAGTTGGCAACTTTAGTTGGTGACAAAAGGTAAGTCATGGACATGTCATGACTACCATATCTTAGATAATACTTTATCTAAGATACCTTAAATTTAGCATTATAGTATATGCTTTAGTCATAGGTTTCTAGCTGGTATCAAAGTATATCCGGCTGTAGGTAGTAGTATATATAGTTTCTCATTGTAACTCATGTAATATGCTTGTAAGAGTCTTGTAATATTTTAAGTTGAGAAGTAATATATACAAGTACCTTGAAAATTATCTCTTTGTGTTCTTTGCTACTTATTATATTATTATCAACTCTTAGAAGTGACTCTACTTCATCTGATCCGAGTGTAGTATAAGTGAGTTTGAAATAAAACCAAGTGTTAAGTGACAAAAACCGATCCTGCAATTGATATCAAAGCTTCTTAGACTCTTGCTTGTGAGATCTTACCATCATAATCAACCTATTTTTCACTCCTCCTTACACCATACTCAAAATGGCCCTCAAAAAGTTTGAAGTAGAAATGGGGACAATGACTAAAGCACCTATCATCACCCTTAAAAACTTCAGGTCATGAAGCAGATGCATGGAAGGCTTCATCAGGTATCAAGACAACAATATGTGGCAATCTATTGTCAATAGCCCATATAAACCCAAGGTGGCAGCACCCGATTGTGAAATCGCTAGATCGGTAAACGTCCGAGCGTGTTCTTGACGGAAGGATCAACAACAGCAAAAAACCAAGAGACAATCAATAATACGAACTATAACTGAATGGTTTCATTGATAAAACCTAACAATTACAAGCTCGTTACAACATAAGAATCAAGACTCTTGGCAAGGGGAGATCGAGCATGATTTCCCCTCTCAACCGGCAGCCCTAGGCTTCGGGCAGACTCCCTCTCAGATCCTTAATCTCTCTACACATTGAAACTGGTATATATAGGCCTCGGCCCATATTAGATGCGACTGGGCCCATTCGTGCGATTGGACCATGTGTATGGTTCAATCGTACGACTGGACCATACTAATGGTTCAGTCTTACGAATGTCCTAATCGCATCTCTCGGTCGCACAACTGGCCCATTAGCAAGGCTCAGTCGTACGACTGAGTCTCATTCGCATATGCTCCTACGAATGACCCGGTTTCATGTGTTTACAATATATCATGTGTATTACATTAAGCCTAGACTATTCATCAAGCGACGGACACACTATATATGACTATATATGCTCCAAAACGGTGGAAACGATGCCATGATAGAGAAAGCCTTTGAAGACTACTCTGATGAGGACCGGAAGAAGCTAGACATTGACAGCAATGCAATGACTATTCTCATGACTGCAATACCCAACTCTGTCATGGTGGGGTTTGAGCATTGCAAGTCAGCCAAAGAACTGTTTGATGCACTTACTCAGATGTACTCTAGCTCCAATGACTCCAAGAAGGACTCACTAAAGCAACAGTTCGAGAACTTCACCTATATTGCTGGAGAGACTCTCAGCCAGTAGTACTCAGGTACATGGACCTCATTTCTTCCCTTCAGTCTGTGGGAAGTACTCTTGAACTTAGAGACCTCACAAGAAAGTTCATGAGTGCACTCCCTAATGAGTGGACGTTCTATTGTATCTCTATCAAGAGGCCAAAAAACCAGAACACCCTCACCATGACCAAACTCTATGGCATCTTTGATGGATACCGTTTGGAGATGGAAAGCAAGAGAGGTCATCAGACAAGTAGACCCTTGAGTCTTCCTGCTAGCAATGCTTTAATGGTTGCCAAAGGCTTAGAACCCACAC
The DNA here is from genome assembly GCA_018326385.1 of Flaveria bidentis. Taxonomy (NCBI): domain Eukaryota; kingdom Viridiplantae; phylum Streptophyta; class Magnoliopsida; order Asterales; family Asteraceae; genus Flaveria; species Flaveria bidentis. The sequence continues at coordinate 37,016 of BJCM01272812.1, read as the reverse complement.
AACCTTAACAGTACCTGACATACACCCAACAGCCATCATGTTCATGTTCTTCTGGACCATACATTACATTTCCTGAGACTCCAAGGTCTCAACAGGCTCAACATAGTTCCTTTCAGGACAGTTGTGCCTTTGTCTCAGGAAGTGGTCACTCTAGTGATTATTAGTATTGCTTTGATGATCTAGAGTGCTTCAGTCCAGATGATGTGGAATATGTGTACACAGTCCAACAAATGGTTCTCTTAACCTACAGAGCAAAGAAGTTCTTCAAGAGAACTAGAAGGTAATTTCCTTAGAACCCAACCAACATCAAATTTGGGTTTGACAAAACTAAGGCCAAATGTCACAACTGTAACCAACTTGGTCCTTTTGCAAGGGAATGCAAGGCTCCCAAGTCAAATCCGGGAACCCCACAGGCCTCCACACATCCCTCTACACCAAAGCCCACTGAAAAATCAACAGAGATAGCTGCAATGGCTCAAGAAGTTGACTGGAGCTTCATGGTACAGGATGTATCTCCTGCTCAAGCACTCATGGCAGGAACTTATGACAATAAGGTATATGAACATCTCTGTACTCCTGCATGTATTGCTAAGGTTAAATTGTATCAGGACTATAATATGGAGATTAAATCTGATAATGAGTCTTTAAATATTTTATAATTTGATTTTAAAAAGGCTTAATCTGACTATCAAAGAAAAGTTAAGGAGTTGGAGAAAACTGTGTCCTTATTAAAACATGAACACAAAAATTATAAGACTCGGATTTAATATCCAAATTGTATGAGGCTCAACCCCAGCTTGTCACTGCTGAGGCTCAAGCCAGGAAGTATGCTATTTATGAGCAAAACTTCCAAGCTATTATTGCATCATCCTCCCACTCTAAAATTTGTTATCAGAACAAAGGAGGGTTGGGGACCAATGAAATTGCTCCACCATACTTTTATGAGTCTATAAGACAACCTAGATGTGGTACTGAAGAACAAGAGGTCCCATCTGCTGACCCATCTTCACTTGAGTTGAAGAATGATGCAATAATAAAGACCACCACAAGGAAGGAACAGGTAAATCAACCCACTCCTATTGGTGATGATCAAATCCTAACCACCAAAGTCAGAAGAAGCATAGCTAAATCAACAAGAAAAACTGCCAAGAAAGTGGTTGAGTCTAAGCTGATGATTGACCCAAAACAAAAGGGTGTATTCATCTCAGCTGGATTTCAGGTGGTAGGTAACTCTGATTTAGGAAAGGGGGGTAGTACCAACACTCCTATCCTACCAAAGGATCAGAATTTAAAGGGAAAGGTAAAAGAACAAAAACAACAATCCTCAAGTTCCCAGAAAACTAACATTGCATGCATAATGTGTGGTCTGCAAAACCACATGGCAAAAGATTGTTATTACAATCCTGCTAGCACACATTATGCAAATAATGTTAAAAGAGAAGGAGTCAGGAAAGGTTTCTCACTTGGACCTTATCAAACGGTTCAAGTGATGAAAAAGGGAAAGCTGGTTTCCAAAGCAAGGTTGCTTTCGGAAGAAAATCCTTCCTCCGAAGGGAAAATGGCTTCGGAAACTAAAGCTGTTAAAAATCAAAAGAACAAAAGATTTCCCTTGAAACCATCCCTGAAGAATACTACTTCGGAAGAAAAGGTGGTGAAGGCTTCTTTCGAAAAGAAAGAAGCTTCGAAAGAATGCCATGCTGCAAAAGCCTCATAAAGCTCATCCTCCATGATCAACCAAAAGATGGATTGGAAGATCAAGAAAGATGTTGCAGCCAAACCTCTTCTTCAATGACATCCATTGAACCCCCATGCTTAACCTTTGGTTCAATCATGTCACTATCATTAGAAGAACCCAAGACCAACAAGGCTTGGGTTCCAATCAAAACTAATCATCTCATCTTATGTGCAGGGACATCCATATGACAAGAATAACAATGTTTGGATCGTGGATAGTGGATGCTCTATGCATATGAAAGGGAACAAATCTCTCCTTTAACAATTTCAACATTATGATGGAGGTCTTGTCCAGTTTGGAGGTGAGGCCGAAGGATATATTTCTGGAAGAGGAAGTATATCCAATGGAAAATTAAAAGTTGACAAAGTTCAGTTTATCATACAGCTTGAACATAACCTGTTAAGTGTTTCTCAGTTTTGTAATCAAAAGCATCAAATGCTCTTCACAGAACATGAGTGCATTATCCACAAACCCGGGATGGTAATTCCTTCGGAATTGGTGCTTCTTAGTCTCCCAGGAAAGGGGATATGTACAAGCTTGATATGAACAATGCTTCCCCAATATGTGAAGTGTCATGCTTTCTTTCCAAAGCTAATGGTGATGAGTCAACACTATGGCATAAACGAATGTGTCATGTAAATTTTAAGACAATGAATAAATTGGCTAAAAATAACTTGGTACATGGTTTGCCTAAAAAGGAATTTTCCCGCAAAGATAATTGTGTTGCATGCTTGAAAGGGAAGCAACATAAGGCATATCACAAATCCAAAGTTGTTAACTCTATCACCACTTCATTACACTTATTAAACATGGATCTATTTGGTCCCACAAGTATAATGAGCATTGGAAGGAAATCATACTGCCTTGTGATCATTAATGATTTTACAAGGTTTACATGGGTATTCTTTTTAAGATCTAAAGATGAAACTGCTGAAACGTTAAAATCTTTTATTCTTAAAATAGAAAATCAAATTGATCACAAGGTTAAGATAATTAGAAGTGATCAAGGGACTGAATTTAAGAACCTCGTTCTTGACTCATTCTATAACTTAAAAGGGATTGCCAGACAATATAGTGCTCCCAGAACTCCTCAATAAAATGGTGTTGCTGAGAGGAGGAACAAGACACTTATTAAGGCTGCTCAAACTATGTTAGTTGATTCCAAACTACCTCTAACATTCTGGGCAGAGGCAGTCAGCACTGCATGCTATGTGCAGAACAGGATTCTTGTAGTTAAGTCCCATGGAAGAACCCCTTATGAGCTATGGAACAAGAGGCCACCGTTTATTGGCTTTCAAGGTCCTTTGGCAGCAGGTGTACCAAACTTAACACAAAAGACAATTTGGCAAATTTTGCTAAAAAGTCGGATGATGCTATCTTTGTTGGATACTCCTCTAGCTCTAAAGCTTATAGAGTTTACAATATCAAAAATCAACAATTTGAGGAATCATCCAACATTGTTGTCAATGAGCACACTCCTTGTGTTAGGGGGAATGGCCCTAATCATATTTTTGACTTAGAATTGTTTCCAAACTATTCTAAACCACCTTGTGAGAATATTTCAGTTAGAATAGGTGCTCAAAGCAATTCAAAAGATAACCAACTATTTGAGCTACCCAGACCTATTCCAAATTCTCCAAGAGCTATAACAATTCAAGCTCCCACTATTAGCAGATCTGACAGTATACCTATTTCAAGGGATAGTGGAGCTTCAACCAATGATTCACCTATTGACCCTCAAATTTCATCAGGTGACACTGAACAACACCAAGCTGATGGAAGTAGCATCTTGAATGAACATGCAACTGTTAATGTAGCTTCACAGCCAACAAATGATGATGTTTCTCATTCATTCAATCCATCCTCATTGAATGAGTCTGAAACAGCAGCTGGACAAAGTGTTCAAGCTCCTGAGCAAAATATGTCCAATCTGGATCTATCTTTGCAACTAGAGGTAATTCCTCGACTCAAAATTTATAACACTCATCCAGCTGAGAACATTATAAGGGACGTCTCTGAAGGTGTGAGAACAAGAGGATAGACTCGTCATAGGAATGCCTGCATGTACTCATGCTTCCTGTCTCAGATGGAACCCAATAAGGTAGAAGATGCCTTGAAAGATAGTAGCTAGGTTGAATCGATGCAAGAGGAGCTGCTTCAATTCAAGAGACAAAAGGTTTGGAACCTATGCCTGCTACCATCTGGTCAAGTACCTATAGGCACAAAATGGGTTTTTAGAAACAAGAGAGATGACAGAGGCTTGATCATCAAGAAAAAAGCAAGACTGGTGGTTCAAGGATACACTCAAGAGGAGGGAATTAATTATATTGATGTCTTTGTACCTGTTGCAAGACTTGAGGCAGTTAGGATCTTCCTTGCCTATGTTGCATCCAAGAATTTCACTGTCTACCAGCTTGATGTCAAGTGTGCCTTTCTATATGGGGATATAGATAGGGAAGTCTATGTGTGCCAGCCTCTAGGATTTGAAGACCCACAACACCCCAACTATGTGTACTAATTGGATAAATCTCTATATGGGCTGTAGCAAGCACCTAGGCTATGGTATGAGACTTTGTCTCAGTTTCTCTTGAAGAATGGTTACACTAGAGGTGCCATTTGATAAGACTCTTTTCATAAGGAAGTCTGGAAAGGACATCTTGCTCGTTCAAGTCTATGTTGATGACATCATATTTGGTTCCTCAAATGACCAAATGTGTAAAGACTTTGAGAGCATCATGAAGAAAAAGTTTGAGATGAGTTCCATGGGAAAAATGGACTTTTTCGTTGGAATTCAGGTAAAGCAAATGAAGGAAGGATTTTTCATCAATCAATATTAGTATGTCAATGACATCTTAGAAAGATTTAACATGAAAGATTGTAAGTCAGCCAAGACACCCATACCCAGAAACCATAATCTATGTCCTGACTCTATGGGGGAGGATACTGATCAACATCAGTATAGGGCATTTATTGATTCTCTGATGTATCTCATAGCAAGTAAACCTAATATCATGTTTGCAACTTGCATTGGTGCAAGATATCAGGCTGCTCCAAAGGTGTCTCACCAAGTTGCAGCCAAGAGAATCCTAAGATACCTCAAAGGAGCACCTAAATTAGGTCTATGGTATCCAAGTAACAGCAATTTCAACCTCTATGGCTACTTTGACATTGACTATGGTGGCTACAACATCAACAAATAATCAACATTTGGTGGATGTCAATTTTTTGGTGGAAAGATCATCTCATGGCAATGCAAGAAGCAATCATGTGTATCTACATCAATTGCTGAAGCAGAATACATTGCTGCTGCAAGTTGTTGTGCTCAGCTGTTGTGGATTCAGAACCAGATGATAGACTACGGATTCAACTTCATGAGCACTCCTATCCACATTGACAACAACAGTGTTATCTCTATCACTGAAAATCCTGAGAATCACTCCAAGACAAAGCATATTGATATCAGGTACCGTTTCATTAGAAATATTTATGAGAAAAATCTAATTAAGCTAATCAAAGTTAACTCAAATGAACAATATGCTGACTTGTTCACCAAAGCTTTTGATAAAAAGAGATTTTAAGTATCTTATTACAGCCATTGAGATGATAAACATTGATTAGTCTATCTCTTTTGAAAACCTTTTTAATATGTAATGTCTTATTTCAATACAATCTAAGCCCTGTTACAAAAAGTCTTTCTCTGAAATTTTCACTAAGTATAAATTCTTCCGAAGAGGAATTAACTTTCAGAAGATGTTTTACATATCTTCCGAAGCAAATTCCTCCCAGGATAATTTTCTTCTCGGAAGAGTTTTTAGTCTCGGAAGAAGCGATTGATTGCATATCAGATCTACTTTCGAAGCTTATAAAACTCTTCATTCGGATATACTTTATACTTTCGAAGCTTCTTCTCAGAAAAGCAATCTTTACTCTCGGAAATAGATCTCTACCTTCGGAAGTAAATATTGCCTTCGGAAGACAAATTACCTTCGGATATACTTTATACTCGGAAGAAAGACTTTACTGTGTCTGTAAAAAGTAAAGATTTTGTTAATGATGTCAGATTATTTAACTGAACTAAACCTTACCACCCCTATCACTCAGCCACTAAAACATCACATCATCTTACCTACCCCCTTAACCGCCATTTCACCCATTTAAATAATCCCGACTCCTCACTTTCATCTTCTTACCAAATTTTACTGCCCTAAAAGCTTCTTTAATCTCCAATTTACCTAAGTCCAAACTCATCTACCTACAACTTTCTCAAATGGCACTTGACTCTTCAAGAGATGCTGACTTCTCTGATATTCTTTCCTTTCTTACCCAATCATCTTATTACACTGCTTTGACTGTTAACCCTATCGTTTATTTAAATCATATGGATGAATTTTGGGCAAATGGCCAGATTGAAACCCTAAATGGGGTGCGGGTAATAAGATCAAGCATTTGTGGCCAGGAGTTGATCATTACCAAACAACTCATCAAGAAGCATCTCAAGCTTCATGATGAAGGCACCCCCATAAAGTTCCCCAAAGCAGATTTAGACAACACCTACATCCAAATAGGATATGGTGGAGATGTCAGCAGGTCCACAGTCTACAAGTTCAACTTTTCATACAACTGGAAGTTCTTGCTATATGTTGTTCTTCATTGCCTATCCAATATATCTGGGGGATGGGATCAAATCCCATACGAACTAGGGTGCCTAGTTCATGGAATGGTAAGAATCCTTCGCTTTAACTATTCAAGATTTGTGCTGACCAATCTTATGGGAAACCTCCAACGGGAAACATTCTTCATGTATCCTAGGTTTCTTCAGCATATAATCAACTGAGTTGGACCAGAGTCAGCTTGTCTGTGCAGCTACTTTGACTGTCCCTCAAATGAGGCCAACCTTCTTCAAGACTTTGAAGAAAGTGTCCACTAATTTCACCGGAAGACATACTACTCTACTTCCAGGTATGACTAGGCAAATAGCTCCTCGTGACATCTCTGTTAACCCCACAGGTGATGAACCCACAGTAGCAACTGCCCTCACATTGCCAAATCTACCTTCTCACCCTATCACTATCACATATCAAAGATGCCCCAAACGAACCCTTGTTCAATCTTCTCTTATTGAACAAGCTCCTCCTGTTCAATCCAAAAGGACTAGAGTAGAACAATGGGCTCCCATTGAGTCTGAGGCCTCACCATCCTTCACAATTGACCTTAATATGGGTTTTGAGTCTCCTTAGTCTCAAACCCATGAGCCCAAAACCCAAGCTGAAAACCCTCAGTGTGAGTCTTTATACTCCTCTTAATAGCCATAAAAGGACAGCCCCACCATAGGCTTAATGCTTGTAGACATTGATCAAGGTCCCGGGTCACTAGGTTTAACTTCTATATCTTTTACCGACCTTCTATTCAAAACTGATGAAGAGATTACGTCTCTTTATGGCAATGAAGTTGATCTACAACACTCTCTCAAAGATCAACAGAGCCTAGAAAGACCTCTATCTCTAGCCCTCATCAGCAAGCCATTACTGAGGTGAGTCCCACTGATGTGGAGGGTACTCATGCAGATTCAACTGCCACTACTGAAGATGCCTCAATGGACCTTTCGGACAGTGGTAACATTTCTGAGATTGAATCTGCAGCAACCATGCCTTTTGATGACTCTAAATAAGACAACATTAAGCAAGGAAAACCAGGGTGCCAAGAAACCACATCTGGTGGTGAGGATGAACATACTAGGTATGTTACCTCATCTCCCTATGATTCTTCAAAAGAAGATGAGGGAAGACTGCAACTCACCATCAAAGACATATTATCTAAAATCTCAAACCTTGAATCTGAGGTTAGGATTTTAGAGGATAGGTCTGCGACTCAGCAACTTGAGATTGACTGTCTCAAGGCTTAACTAGCTGAGAAACAGATTGAGAGATCTGCTAGGCATGTGCCCATTCAGGTCTCCTTGACCTCTTCCTCTAGCTTATCTAGCTCTCAAGATGATGCTACCAAAAAGGGGGAGAGTGTTCAGAGACAAACAACTAAGGAACCATATAGCCAAGCTTCAAAATTCAGATACTCGGCTGCCATTGAACCTATCTTTCCTGAGCCATCCCAAGTAGTCCTGCAAATAGACCCAAGGATGCTCAGAGATCTCTATAGGCTCTTCTCCAAGTTTCTATTGAGATTTTCTCTAGATTAGCCTAGCCCTGATGCGGCTATGATGTACTTTGGAGCTGAAGAGCTTCAGTGGTTAAGTGCATCTTCTACCACTATAGAAGAAGTTGGTGAACCTAAGGTCCAAATGGAACCTGAGATTCATTTCAAAAGGGAAATAAGGACTGATGGACCAGCAACCGAAACAGTTAGGACAGATAGTGCACTCCGTCAAACTTCCAAAGCTGAAGTCAAAGCCTCGGAAGAACAAGCTGAGTCTTCCGAAGCTGAGATAGAAGCTGCAGAAGGACTGTTCTCTCTGTTCGAAGATCTAATCTTCACAGATTCAATTCTAGAGCTGGCATCCAAGGTGAATAGTGAGGACTTTCTCAACTGACTCCTAGCTCAGACAACTTCACTACCTCTATCTCAATCTGAACCCTCCATCCAAGAACTACCGAAGCCAAGCACTTCCAAAGATGATAAAGGAAAGAAGAAAATGACTGCGGAAGAGCTTCAGGAGGAGGAGAATATTGAAAAGCTTAAAAGAAAAGGTAGACTTCCAATTGAGAAGTTGTTAACTGCAAGTTCCAAAGCAACTGCAGCCAACCAAGAGGCAGTCAACAACAAAAAGAGGGTAGAGATCATTGACAGTCTCATCAAGCTTAGAGCTCCTAATGAGGACATACTCTTGCTACCATTGGAGGAGTTAGTAGAGCTAGAAAAAGGCAACCAGGCTGCAGATTGAACAAAAGGAGGAAGCAGCACGGTTGGCCTTAGAGGAGGAAAGAGAAAGAGAAAAGAGGGAAGCAGATCTGCGGCTCCGGAGGGAAAGGATATCTTTCCTAACCTCTAGAGGTTTCTCTCTTCAAGAACTATATCCACATGATAATGATACGATCCTATGGCTTTTCAACAAAGAGCAGGATCAACAGGAGAAAGAGAGCTGCAAGAGAGAAGTTAAGGGAAAAGAAGAAGAAAGAGGAAGAAGCTGGGGTCACTACGACCAAGAAGATAGGTAAGAAAGCCTGGATGAAAGATTATCTCCAGGCTCACGGCTTCTCTGGTAGGCAGGTGGGACCTATGTCTGAAAAGACACTTCAATGAATTGTTAGCAACATCAAGGCTGACATTCATATGGGAAAAAGGAAAGAGATGTACAAAAGGGTACAGGGGATGATCTTCAAACCAAACACTCAACCCCAATCTAAACCAATTCCTTCTCTATTCACCATCAAAACTGAACCCTACACACCTGAACCTACACCATTATCCATACCAACTTCCTCACCTCAACCACCTAAACTACCCATCCTCCAACCCAAAACACTCTCTAGAACCAAAACACCACAACCTTCCAAACCATCCCTCATCCTTCCAAACATCTCTCCTTAGAGGAGTTCAAGTGAATCAAGACAGAGCTCACCAACTGCATAACCTTGATTGACATCTCTTGTGAGGAAGACTTTATCAAACTAGCTTTTGTTGATGGATCTTCATGTTCCCTCACTAGAGATTAATTTCTTGATCTGCCCAGAGGAACACTGGACCATGTTGCTAGACTTTTTGGTCTTAAGTCTGACTCCCTAAACGATGAAGAGAAGAAGCTGAGAAGAAAGCTGGTGACTCTACTGGATACAAAGAAAGGAGACAAGATTCCTAGTCAACCCCTTATTCCTAGAAAGAAAATCATCCAGTGGAGGTTCGATGAAGCCTCTCATAACTTTGTTGTGGAGAGAGAGAATGGAGAAAGCAACATGTTGAATGCCTCCTCTCTGTTACATTCTAGCAGATTTGACATTGCTGAGTTAGCAGAGAAACCATTCTCCTCCCTCCAACTCTGAAACTGCTGCTCACATCAGAAGTTATCTTAGCAGCATTCATCTTGTTGAGCTAACAACAAAAGCAAAGATTGTAGAGGAGTTGAAGCTGAGAGAGAAGGAAGACAAGGAAAGGTCAACCACTAAAGGCAAGGCCTTTCGACAGATGGTGGAAGGCCCTGAATTGGAACCAATAGTTAGATGGGAGTATGATTATAGATCCCGTCAACTAACTCTCTTCAGAGGAACCCAACAGAGGGTGCATATCATTCAAAGTGACAGACTGGATCTCCTATCCACGAATGATTTGTACAAGCTTCTCAGCACCACCTCTTGGAATAACAAAGAAACAGATAAATATTTGCTTTCCCTGGTGTTGAAAGCTTTGAGAAGCAGGAACAAGTGAGGTTTTGGTAGCATCAGCCTAGGGGGAGTTTGTTGGATCAAGAAGAAGGCTAGTGCAACCAAAACTAAATTACTTAGACTATTTTGATGCATCTAATAAAAGACTTCCAAAGCTAAGTGTGGAACTTACAAAGGAAAAAGAGTTCTTCCGAAGACAAACTCTACTTCTGAAGACAAAGTGTTCTCTTCCGAAGATCAAGACTTAGAAGAAAATATCAGAAGTCAACTTCCAAAGTATGAAGAAAAGAAGTCCTCAAGCCTCAGAAGAAGTAGCCTCTTCCGAAGTATAAGTGGCTTCGGAAGAACTTGTTCTTCCAAAGCCAACTAACCTTCGGAAGACACTACTATGAACCAGTAGACATAAGCATGTTGTCTCTAACACTCCGCTGCAGACCTCTGAGATACTGCATGGCGTTTTCTCAAAAGCCATGTAGTTGACCATACTTTATTCCACGGTTCACCTTTATTAGTTAGTACAGTTGCCAACTTTAGTTGGTGAAAAAAGGTAAGTCATGGACATGTCATGACTACCATATCTTAGATAATACTTTATCTAAGATACCTTAACTTTAGCATTATAGTATATGCTTTAGTCATAGGTCTTCAGCCGGTAACAAAGTATATCCGATTGTAGGTAGTAGTATATATAGTTTCTTATTGTAACTCATGTAATATGCTTTTAAGAGTCTTGTAATACTTTAAGTTGAGAAGTAATATATACAAGTACCTTGAAAATTATCTCTTTGTGTTCTTTGCTACTTATTATATTATTATCAACTCTTAGAAGAGACTCTGCTTCATCTGATCCTAGTATAAGTGAGTTTGAAAGAAAACCAAGTGTTAAGTGACAAAAACCGATCCTATAGAGATTCTTAACTTACTCACTTCTTTGATCTCTGTTCCTCTCAATAGCCCAGCCATATATCTCCTTCTCTTATATGCCTTTTCATGCAGTTTGTCAATCACTTGAATTAAGTGTTCATACAGGCATAGATCATTTTGTACTTTCTCATCAGTTAGCTTTGGGAAGAATTTGTAATGTAGATATGAAGTGTAGCTTGGGTGCAGTAGCTTGATTTCTACTTGATCAAAGATCCTTATCCTATTATTTTTCTTTATGTCTTCATTCCTTATCAGCACTAACTTTTTGGTTTTCTTAACATATCCCCATTATGTTATGTGATATGTGTATTGATTTTCTTCAATGATCTTGATAGAAACTGTTTTTCTGTTTGATTATCCAACTCTCCTTAGGAATTCATCATCAACCAATGTAGAGGATTTGGATTTTGATTTTCTTTGCCCTTGTCTTCTTTTGTTGTGCTCAGCATCATCCCTTCTTGCTTCTTTAAATACATCATCTCTGAACTTAGTTTTTAACTTGCCCACTATCACAAAGAAATCTCTTCCTCTTGGATTTATTGGGTAGTTAGAGATGATTAAGCTTTATAGATCATGAATATCAGAATCAGGGAGAGTCAATATTGTTTCTACTAAATGGGAGTATTGAATCCTTCCAAAAGTCCTTTTAATAACTACATAATCCCAGTCTAGATCATATTTCCAGGCCATAATCATGTTCTCTTCAGCAGATTTAGGAGTTGTGAAATGATCAAATAGTTGAATCAATGTCAACTTCTCTTTACTAATTTCTCTCGTTGTTGTACCAAGTGGCCATACTTTTCCAGGTATCACTTCTCTTGGTTCTCTGATTAATTTTTCTTTCCCTTTGTATTGTTCTTTACTTTCTATTGTGATTGGTTCAGCAGGAGTTTTAAATTGGTGTTCATAAGAAGGATTTGGAGCTTCAGTTCTGAAATTTACTCCAGCTTCCAATTCCACCTTCATTACATGTTCCGTCATCCATCTAAGTTCAGCCATAGATCTTCCTTTCAGCTCATGTATCTTGTAGTTATGACTTTACAACCAACATGTCATGTTATACTTGTTGAGTTTGACTGTGACCCAAGTCTTTCTTGATTTTCTGAATAGCCTGGAATGTTGAAAAGGTTTCATAGTCACAGATGGGAAGCATGAATCTTGCAATCTCAAACTCTTTAAGCACATTCTTCATTTCTGTCATATTCATTCTTTCCACCATATCATAGGGGAAGCCATGATTGATCAAGGTCGTGAACATTGCTAATTAATGGCCTTTCTTCCAGTATATCTTTTATTGTCAGCAATTCATCTTCTTTTGATTCCTTTTGGTCTTTAGGAGAGTCCATCTTGGTTAGCTTTTTCACTTTCTTCATCACTTTTAGTATCATCATGAGAAATAGGCTTCACAGTTGATAAATCCACTAAAGGAGTGTGTTTTGGTGACATAGTTTTTGTCTCTTAGGGGAATCTTGAACTTCTATAACTTCTTTCTTGAGTTCCCCCAAATACCTTCTTTTCCTGCTGTATCAAATGATTAACTTTGAAGCTTCAGATGGTTCTTTAGTTGTATATGTTGTTGTAATCCTTGATTCAAGAGCACTTATCTTCTTTTTTAGCTCATCAATCTCTGAATCCTTTCTTTCCAGTAGTATAGATTGATTGATCAAAGAATTGTTTGCTTTTTCCATTTCCAACTGCAACTTCTCCTTTTTATCAGTTTGTTGTTTTAATAACTCCTTGAGTTCTTCTACATGTTGATGTAATGCATCAATTACTTCATTGTAGCTTTGTACATCTTCCCTTAATATGTTCAGTCTGGCTTCATGTTCATTCAACAACTTTTCCTTTTCATTCACCATTGCCTTCAATTTCTTAATTCTTTCCAAACTATTATTTGATTTGATGATCAACTTGTTGTATTCAGCTACCAAGTGACTTTTGCTGACAGGGATGTCCTCCTCACTAAGATCATCTTCATGATATGCTATAACATCAACATAGTTTGTTTCTTCTTTGCCTTCTTGATGTTCATCAGCAATCTCATCATTATTAATTTCAGCAGGAGCTGCACTTGTTGAGCTTGAACTGGACTCAACAGTTGGATCAACCTGCTCTTGATGTGGTTGTTGTTGTTGAGGATCAATGGTTAGTGACACAGGCTCAATATCATTTGAGTGAATAGGGGTTTGAGACTTGGTTATTGATAAAGGAGCAGTGCTAGCTTGAGAGGCTAACTCATTCTCACCATTGTAAATACTCCCAGATGATTGGTGTTCAAGAGTTGGGGGTTGTTGATAGATTTTTAATTGGTTTTGAATTGGAGAATAGGTGATTAAGTGTGAATTAGAGAGATCGGTAATGTGTTTTCACTGACTGGTGATTGAGGTTATGGGGATGGTTCTTGTTGAATAGGCGATTGATGATGAATTAGAGAGATTGACTGAGTGTTTTGGCTGGTTGATGATTGGGGTTGTGGGGATTGATCATGTTGAATAGGTGATTGATGATGAATTAGAGAGATTGGCTGAGTGTTTTGGCTGGCTGAAGATTAGGGTTATAGGGATTGATCATGGTGGTGTATGGGTTATTGAGGAGGGGAGAGTGAGACTTCCTTAGTATAAGCAAATGAGCTCTCTTGCTGGTCTTCCCACACCAATTCTGGTGGAATGTTGGCATTAACATCAGCCACATGTGCAAACATTGGCATATCTTCACCTTCATACCTTCCATTAATCTTATTCAGTACAGATCTTCCTATATGTTCTTGATGAAACACACCACCATCTCTGTCTATTCTAGGTAGATCAACATTGATGATTAATTGTAAGACCTTGGAAACATACACATCTTATCAGCCTTTTGCACTCTAATTTGGTCACAAAAACAACTAAAAATGTACTTTGAGTAGTTGTAAGTCCTTCCCTCAAAAATGCCAATAATGTCAGGTGAAATGTGCCTTGAGAATCTGTCAAGCCCAGACTTCCTGTTGGATATGCACTTTAGATATATATGACATAAGAATCTATATGGCTTGCATAATCTTCCTTTCTTAATCTCCCCCTTGTCAAAATTACCATCATACCCCATCAAGTAGAAGATCTTTTCTATGTATTCATTCTCAAATAGATCCTGATGTTCAGCCTCATGATCTCCCAACTCAAGAACTCTCCGAATAACTTGTTCATCTATTCTACAGTCTTACATTCTTCACCTCAGAAATGATTACTTTGCTTTCTCCTTCTTCCTAGATCTTAGTAGAGTTCCAAAAGTCTATAATATGTTGTTGGTAGATAACAGGCTCCGCCGACAGAGCATAGAAAAGCCTTGATCTTCTTAAGTACCGGATGATGTCTCGACACCCTTCAGAAACATGGTCGTCAGCATTCAGAAAAGCACATACATTGTGCTCTCTGTCAAATCGATTTGTCAACTGCATAAAAATAATAAAGGTTAGGTTAGAATCAATATTACAAACATGAGAATATGAATAGTTTTAATGAAAATAATGAATCAAACAGTTCATTATTGATGATTATGACATGTTTTACCTTCAAAACAAAGATCTGAAATCAAGTTTATGAGTTTGTTTGATATTTTGATTTGGTATTTTTGAATGTTTGTGGAAAGAGGAAAAGAGTTTTAGGTGTGCGCTTTTCTAGGTCTGAAAAGTGCTATGTAAAAGTGAATAATGAATGATTAAGTCAAAAACATCATATATACTCCCTCGGACTCACTAATTTTAATTATTAAATAAAATGGGTCCCTTAATCCTTATTACCTATTCTATTGTTTCCGTGGATTTTAATTCTTCGTAGATCATCTACAGATGACTTAGAGTTAAAAATTGATTTCTGATGAAGTATAATTTGAATTTCCACAAATTACCCGTCTATGGAATTGTATTATACTTTTATGACATCACCACATCCGTAGGTTACCAATCTACAGAGGTCCATATGGTTTAAGTTTCGCATTGTAGCAACTACTGATTAAGAAAATGCACTGTAGCTTATGTTGAAGTCTAACTATTCACTATAGCTTCTGTTGATACTTATTTGTTTGTATGATTCTAGCAAACTAAAAGAACCATTTGTTGCTTTTGGACATTGTTGACTTGTTTACATGGCAATCTGTGCAAGACATGATCAATTTTGAAGAAATACTCATGTATCCTTTATGCTCAAATCACAATTCCTTCTTTTAGATTTTATATTTTCATATTTATATTATAACTACACCCCCTAAATTTATGATTAATGATAAGATGTTGTATTCATCATAAATTTATGTACAAGTATAGCATGAAAATCACTGATCTACACATATAGACAAATTATTCAAACATAATCATCATGTGCTAGCATATACAAACACATCATGGGATCATACTATGGCACCAAGCTTCTTCCTGTTTGATTTGTTTGTTTAAATTTAACCTGATTCTAGTCCTGATTGCAAGTATGTTTATCCTCTTAAGTTCAAAAAAGGGTATGGTGTCAACCAGGCATGTTGTTTATCATGTTTTGATGTTTATTAGAGATAAACAATTATAGGCTCCACATTCAATTCACATTAGAGTTTGTCCTTTGTTTGTGAGTCAGTTCATCACTTTTTTACACTTAGAAACTATGTACATTATATTATAAATTCTATCTTGAGACAAATTTGAAGTCTTATTAATGCTTTGATGCAAAAGCTATTAAGTTAATATAAAGTTGATCATAATGGATTCTTTTAAGATCTTAGATATGATCATCATCAGGTCATCAGGTCTTTACTTCCACAAAACAGAGATGCCTTTAACCCAGGTCTTTGTTTACACAAAATAGAGGGATGATGAGGAGTATAATCTTTTCACCAGTTAGATACAGATATACACCAAGGTGTTCATAAACCCATGTCTTTGTTTACATAAAACAAGGGGAATATGATTTGCAAAGATAGAAGTTATAAAGTGTTTAACATAGTGTGCTTGGGTGAGTGAGGTGGTCACATTAGGATAAGACTTACTTGCTTGATCCTCAAAATGTAGTTTCCCACAAATAGTCACCTTTTTCATTATGTTAGGCATGCTATTGGTGTAATTTCCTCTCAACTTGTACCTACTCACATATCAAAGAACTTCTGATCAGATTTTAATGAAGTATAAAAACTCAAGTAAGAAGCAAAGACATAGTGTACTATTATTTTCCAATGGTATGTCATGCTAAGACAGTAATGATTGATGAATATATGCAAGAGCAGACTCATGCATATCTTTGTTGTTGTTAATTAATCTAAGTTGATCATGCCTAATGACTCAATTAGAAAATTAACTCTAACTGAATCAAAGGCTTTAGTGAATAAATCAGCAAGTTGATTTGTTGTATCCACTTTGACTAACCTGATTGAACCTTTTCTAAACAATCTCTTGGAAAATGGTATCTAATTTCAATATGTTTTGTCCTACTATGCTGCACTGGATTAGAAGTGATAAACAAAGCAGTTGATATGTCAATATGAATTGGAGTTTGAAGGAACTTGTAACCATAATCAAGCAATTGATTTTGCAACCAAAGAACTTGAGAGCAGCCAGCTGAAGCAGCAATGTACTTAGTCTTAACTGTGGATACAGATACATTTGTTTGCTTTTTGCACCACCATAAAACAAGTCTTGGTCCTATGAATTGACACCCACCAGTTGTTGATTTTCTGTTGTTGTTACATCCTCCATAGTCACTGCCTGAATATGAGTAGAGAGAGAAGTCTCCATCTTTTGGATACCAAAGTCCAAGGGCTGGTTTCCCTGTGAGATATCAGAAAATTCTCTTCACAGTATTCAGATGAGACTCCTTTGGATCTGATTGGTACCTGGTACAAACACACAAAGTAAACATAATGTCAGGTCTACTGGCAGTTAAATACATGACAAAACCTATCATTGATCTATATAATCTTTGATCAATAGATTTTCCTGTAAGATCAAGTACAATCTTATCAATTGTTGAAGTAGGTGTTTTGCATGAAGATGTGTCAGCAAGGTTGTACTTCTTCAATATTTGATGAATATACTTCTCTTGATTAATGAAATCCCATCTTTGTAGACCAAGAAAGAAAGTTAATTCTCCCATTGAGCTCATCTGAAACTCAAATTTCATCAACTCTTTAAAGCTGACAAACAATCTCTTGTTGATTGATCCAAAAATAATGTCATCTACATAAATTTGAACCGCTAAGAGATATTGGTGTTCTTGTTTGAGAAAAAGAGTCTAATCAATAGTTCCCTTTTTATATCCATCCTTGAGTAAGAAACATGATAATGTTTCATACCACTTTCTCGGAGCTTGATGAAGACTATAGAAAGCTTTGTCAAGCTTGTATACCCTATATGGATAATCAGGATCTTCAAAACCTAGAGGTTGAGCTACATAGACTTCTTCATCAATTTTCCCATATAATAAAACATACTTCACATCCATTTGATAGACTGTGAAATTCTTATATGAAGCATAGGCTAGGAATACTCTTATGGCTTCAATCCTTGCAAATGGTGCAAAAACTTCATCATAATCTATTCCTTCTTCTTGAGTATATCCTTGAGCAATCAACCTAGCTTTGTTTCTTATAATTATGCCTCTGTCATCTAATTTATTTTTGAATAACCACCTTGTGCCAATTGGATGTTGACCTTCAGGTAGATCAACTAGATTCCACACTTTCTACTTTCTGAGTTGTTGAAGCTCTTCTTGCATAGTTTCAATCTAGCTATTATCTTTTAGTGCCGCTAAATTAGTCATGTTCATTGATGAAGATGGGTTCAGCTTAGATGAAGAATTTATGAAATAAACAAATTATTCTTATGGATCATCTGAAACTGAATGATAACCCTCCTTATTTTGAACATCATCTGCAGTATGAACATCTACTGATGTGTTTTGAACTTTTGCAGGAGTTACATGAACATCTACAGATGGAGTTTTTACACCTATTGATATTGGGTGGACTAACTACTGATTTGGATTGATCACTTGCTATTATATGCCGATGTGGATGGACCATTTGCTGATGCAATATCTAAATCTCCAGATGTAGAACACTCATCTGTGGATGCAGAGTTAGCAATTGCTGATGTAGTGTTTTCATCTTAGGAGGTAGATCTATCTGACTGGTCTTGGGCTATATTGTTAGCATGTTGTGTAGGTCCTTGTTTAATGACACTTGAATTTTGAGGTCTTGGAGGATCAGCAGATAATGATACTTCATTCATTTTTGGAAGCACAAATGGATAGCATGCATCTTCAATACTGCAGTATTCAAATAACTAGAGTTAAATGATTTTGTGAATGCATCTATATTAAACAACCATGAAGATCCTTTAACCGATTTTGGAAGTAAGGACTCATCAGATGACACATTAGGAGTTTCTTCTACAATGTTTTGTGGTGGAATATAAACCCTATATGATTTAGATGTTGAAGAATAACCAACAACGAACCCATCATAGGCCTTTTCTGAAAACTTTCCCAATTGTTCTTTTGTGTTTAAAACAAATACATGACACCCAAAAGCTCTAAGATACCCTATGTAAGGTTTTCTTTTAAATAAAAGCTATCTGGTGTTTTATTATGTTCTTTGACAATTAATGTTCTGTTTTGAACATTGCATGTTGTATTCACAGCTTCAGCCCAAAAGGTGATTGACAATTGTGAATCAACTAGCATTGTTCTTGTTGCTTCAATGAGAGTCCTGTTTCTTCTCTTAGGAACTCCATTTTGTTGTGTAGTTCTTAGTGCACTGAATTGCCTTGCAATGTATTTAATCCTGCAAAAAAAATCTAAGGCAGTATTAACAAATTCAGTCCTATTGTCACTCCTGAAATATAACTTTATAATCAAGTTGATTTTCAATCTTAGTGAAAAATTCCATTAATGTTTATGAAGTTTCACTCTTTTGTTTTAAGAAAAAGACCCATGTGAATCTAGTGAAATCATCTACTACCACTAGACAATATTGCCTTTTACCAATGCTCATTACATTGGTTGGACCAAACAGATCCATGTGAAGCAACTTGAGTGGTGTTATGTTTGTATTGATAAGTTTGAATTTATCAGACACTCTATGTTGTTTTCCTTTATAACATGAAGAACAATGATCTGAACAATAGAATTCTTTCTTTGGCAGACCAATGACTAAGTCATTTTTCACCAATTTATTCATATTCTTTATGTTAGAATGAACAAGCCTTCTATGCCACAACTGAGATTCATCTTCTGATAATTTAGATAACAGGCATGTTTCATTGCTTGCAAGTGTAGTATTGTTCATATCCAAAACATATGTGTTCCCTTTTCTTAATGCTCTAAGAAAGATCTAGTCGTCTAGAATTATAAAACCTGGTTTACGAATGTAACAGTTAGTGTTATCAAATAATATGGTATAATTTTGATCATAGATTTGAGACACACTTAGAAAATTATATTGTAAATTTTCACAGTAATTTACTTTCGCAAATTTGAGCATATCATTAGTTACCATTCCTTCACCAACTATTTTACCTCCCTTCTTATCCCATCAAATACCATATAAGAAGCATTTTTATGTTTGAAGTCATGAAGAAGAAGACAGTTTCATGTCATATGTCTGGAACAACCACTGTCAACATACCACTTGTTGTCAACTCTCCAAGATTATTCCTATACAAATAAAGAAATCAATTAGAATTGGAGACGCAAGCCTTAATGATCTTGGGTGTTCTAGTGGTGTCTAAAATTGTAACTTCCTCATGAATGAGTCTTGAAGTTTCAATATTAATTTTAGATTCAATTGATTCATTATGTGTTGTTTGTGGTGAGGATGATTATGTTACAGATGAGCTTGTGGAGTTTTGTTATAGTTTCTTAATCTCCTCCTAATTCATCTTTTCTTTCTTTATTTGCTGCTTTGACTTTAATGATGAACTTTGATTGTTGAAAGTTTTATCATCCTTTGATTTTGAATGTGAAACATGAGTTCCTTTATCACAATTATCAAAGAAAGTATCATCAGCATTTGACTTCTTATTTGTCAAATCCACCTTTTTATGAGGTGTTTTGGATTACTGATGTGGTTGTTTTTTCTTCAAAGGTTCACCATCGATTCACCATCAGCAGATGTTTTCTCCTTTAGTTTTGAGACCTTTTATTTTTGTTGATGCTTCTTTGATTTTGAATCTTCTTGATTATCACTAGATTGAGAGTCTAATTCAACCTTCTCAGATTGTTTCTTCTTTGTGCTCTTTTTCTTGTTCTTTTTGTTAAAATAACATTCTTGAGTAGAATGGTTATTTTTGTTACAAATAGCATAGTGTTTGTTGAAGTAACAGTTAGAAGTCATGTGATTGTTCATATTGCAAATAGAGCAATAGTTGCTAAAGTAACAGTCTTCAGTGTTGTGATTTTTCATGTCACACCATTGCAATACTTTTTTTCTGACTCATTCTTAGATTCAATCACTTTCTTCTTCTTTTGATGCCTTTGAGTCTTAAATTCTTTTCCAAACTTTACAGCAGATAACCCATTTCCCTTTCCTGACATGATATCAAAAGGTTCTTGTTTATCAGCTGAATTCAGTTGCTTAAAGTTCACAGCTTTATGTTTTGTTTTCTTGTTTATTGCTGATTTTGGCTTCTGCAGATCTTCTACTGACTCTATAGATTTGTTCTTCCGTAGATCTGCTACTGATGTAGAAATTTTCTTCTTCCGAAGAAGTTCTACGGATTGCGGTTGCTTTCTCTTTTCTATGAAAGTTTTAACTTCTTCTGGAGCTATGCACTTTTCAGTGACTCCCGTTGAAGGTTTTTGTTGATTGTGAAGTTCTTGAATTCCTTCATCCAACTGAGCTATCTTTTTGCATTTATCTTCAACATGTTTCTTTTCTTAGGAGGACAAGGCTATTTGGTTTCATCTAGAACATTAGGAATGATTGGTTCAAAGGAAAAATTCTTACCAATATCCAGTTCATCCGCAAATACATCATCATCTTCATCAGAATCATCCAAGTCATCACATTTATCAAAGTCAAATTCTGAGTCATTTAGTTTAACTTGTTCTGATTTAGAAGACTCAGTTTCACTCACCTCAGATTCATTATCATTTACTAGTTTGTTAGATTTTGATTCAATCTTGCTGCTTGGCACAAAATATTTTGACAAACTGTTTGTCATAGTTCAGGTAAAGTTGTATAGTTATCATTTAGAGGGGGTGCAACTGCATTGTAACCTGATCGGGTGGTGAAAGTTCAATATTTAACGGCTTTATTTCTATGGTTTACATGTAAATTTATGAGAAATAGAGTTACTTTTGGGATTATTTTGTGCTTGTAGGTTCAACGTGAAGAATACGGATAAATCAGAAGAAACGGGGCGAGAATTGGAGCTCAAGAAGTAAAGATATGGTAAACCGAAGTTTCACAACAAATGTATCTTAAAACGGACATAACTTGAGCTAGGAAAAGAGTTACGGGACCCACGACCTATCAACGGAAAGGTCTCGAAAAGTTACAAATGAAAATCAACTTTTCACAGGGAGGTGGCGCCACCGACGCCTCCATAGGCGCCACCGACGCCGGGGTCCGGGATTTTGTTAAGGTTTGACCTAAATTGAAGGGATTTAAAAGGGAAAACCCCTAATTCGACTTGACAAATTTGACACAGCAATTTTGGATGAAAATCAACCATCATTGATCATTCAAAAGGTCTTCCAACATCAAGTTCATCCGGATTCACATGATCAATCATATATTTGTTGAAGAATCGATGATGATGCAAGGCTAAATCAATTGTGATTTACTTCGGGGGACGGGTTTGTGCAAGTTTCTATTTTTCTTAGTTGTAACCTAGACTTGAGATTGGATCTTGAACCATTTAAGTTCTTTTAGATTCAAATTATGATTTGATTATTTAAATGATTTGATTATGTTTAAACCTAATGTTGATAGTCTATGATTTTGGTTATCTTTAATCATTATTTGATTGAGTATTAAAATTAGGGTTTCATTACTCAAATTGGTAATTGTGTGAATAGGGTCCTTTAAGCTTTGATCCATAATTATCACTTAGATCTTATCATGTGTAAGTCACTATTAATGACTTCCCATGAGGTTTACTAAAGAAAAATTATAACTTTGACAAACCTAAACCCTGAAGTGGGTTGCTTTTTCTCTAAAATTGTTAAAAACTCAAACTTTTATTTCATTCATTTAAGTATTTCTTAAATCAATTCATAAATTAATTTACTTTTCAATGTTTAGTTCTCTTAGCTTAATCATTGCTAACACTTTCCTGTGATTCCCTGTGGATTCGACACCCTTCTTACCCTTTACTATTAAAGGTGATTAAGGACTTTTTAATATACATTTTTGACCGACCACACGACATCGATCATAACCCAATCCATACCTGTTCTTTGAATCAATATGAGAATTTAATAATTTCTCATACTACTGAGATGAAAGTTGAAACTTCTGAAGTTTCACTTCAGTTGATGTATGATCGGCCATGGATTTTGTTAAGGAAGTGGTCAGATGTTCAACTTGGGCTTTTAAACTATAATTTTCATAAACAAGTTTATCTAAATCTTTCTGTAAATAGTTAATTTTAATTTGATATAGTTTATGCTCTCTTACATAAGATTCATTTAAAATCATTGTTTCTTTTGCTTTATTAGCCAGTTATTGAGCATGGACTCTATATCTTTCAACTTCCTCAACACATAATGATGAACATAATCTTTTTCTTACCTCTCTAGCCATGGGTGGAATTTTATTCTCCATGTTAGCCATTAGTGCTTGATTTTCTTCCAACACTTCATTCTCATACATGCTCCAGTCACAGGTTCCATGTTGTAAGATGATCAACCAGTTTCTTTTGAATTACTAGGCCCTGCTAATGCATTTATGGTTGGTGGGGATGAGTTGGTCACCTGAGGTTGTTTGAAAGATCTTTGAGTTGTTGATGGTTGAAATAAAGGCACTTAATGATTCAGACCTCTTATTGGTTCAGCACTTAATCATTCAGAAGTTGTCAAACAACCCCTAAGTGCTGAATCATTAAGAGGTCTGAACCATTAAGAGCTAGTATATAATTTAACTATTCAAAGACAAATGTCTGACCAATTTAGATAATATGTCTTAACCATTCAGTATTAGACCTCTTAACCATTCAGCATCAGTATGATGCTTAACCATTCAGAGGTAAATCTCTTAACCATTCAGACATGTGTTCGCAAAACAAACAGTCTGAACCATTAAGTGTTGAACCATTCAGACATCTGAACCATTAAGAGACTGATTAAGAGGTTGCCAAACAACCCTTGAACTCATGACATCCCCTTTATTTACATTTCATGAGTACATCACCTTAACCAGTTGGGCTAAGGATCATTAGTAGTTAAAAATATAACTAATGTAACTCTTTTTTTCAAAGTCGGTGAGCTATTAATGATATGGATGATATCTACTTAAATGACTTATTAATTGCTCATTTTATTAATTTCACTCAGTTTTCTAGTTGATCAAATTTTGATTGGGCTTAAGAAACAACAAAATTAAACAATGTAACTAATCTAATAGAATATGGTGCAAAGAGTAGGGTGTATTTATAAAAAAACCCTTGGTAACTCACGTACATATTATTAATACTTTAAAATCAACACCTTTTGTTTACTACAAGACATGTATTTCAACTATATGATAACATTACACCATTTAATAAGATTCTGACTTTTTTTAACGACTGGTTAGTTGTTAGTATGCCTAACATAATTTTTAAACGATTTATATTGAAAAATTATTTGTTTAATAGAGCTAGAATTTTGTCGGCTGACTGTGACCGTGAGGCCAACGACCACCACCATCCAGACCGATTCTAATATGCCCCACTTTAGACAATTTAAATTTCAACAGCCTCAACTCATTTTTTTTACTTTTATTTTTACTTTTACCTTTACTTTATATTTTCCTTTAAAGGTTTAAATATTTGGTAGACCATTGATTTGGTTACTGATTGGTGGAACAATTATTTAGATTATTTGTTTTTGATTCTGTGAATTATTTAAATGTTACTATGTGTACATGTGTTTGAGTATAAATTTGTTAGCTTGTTACTTGTTAGTTGATATGAATGTAAATTAAAATATTTAAGAAACATGAACATGTTTGATTTGGTTCTATCTTTACTTTATGTAATCTTGGCCCAATCAAACTAAAAATTTAATATTTAGCCATTAACAACTAACACTACAAAATTCTGAACTTTTTAAAAGTTTTAAAAGTCATTTGTGTTTGTCCTTAGCACCACCTACATTTAAAAAAAAACTGAATTTTTTTTAATTTATAATAAAAAAAATTATCGATCCTAGTATACAACAAATTCTTATTTTTTCCAACAACAATATAACATATTTTCATCTGCTATATATTATGAAGATCCAGACCACAAACCATGGATAAGGTTCAACCCACAACAAGTTATCGCACGGACACACGACATGCATGCAATGAGCTATAATTATCACCATTCCAACCGTTGATGTATCACAACCCCGATCACATAAGGGGTAAACCTCACTCGCGTAACAAACTCTTTGGGATCACTCCCATCATTATACATGACGGTTTATATGCATTATACGATATTATAAATACAAGGTAAAATGATTAAATTCCCATGCACAAATATACCCCAAATTCTCTCTCCCTCTCTCTTTCTCTAACCCTTTACTTTATCTTCTAAATCAATATTTATCTCATGTGGGAGAGTTGTCACATGAAGATCTCTCTATCTATGTCATTTTAACTGGTGTTGTTTCAATGTGTGTAGGCTAAAGCTAAGGAGATAAGAAGATTGATCAAGCAAATTGGAATTCTATTAGAGTAGTCGAGATCAGCTGAGGATTCGCATTTACAGAATATTTTAGGTGTTAGGTTTAAACAATAATAAATTTCCTCATTGATGATAGTTTTAGATAAATCCAACCTAAAACGTCAAGTTAATATAAATAGTTTAAAATCATTTCTTAAAAACACTAAACTGGTGTTTGTTTTTACAAAAAAAGGTCTTCCTAACCTCTTTTGTTTGCGTCGTGCAGACCATGCACAGACGTTTAGGTCTGTAGAATGTTTGCTTTTCGGAAGACCTTTCATTTTAAATGTCTTCTTGGCCTCTTTTTAGTGCAGACTTTAAACTTAACTTCACACATCTTCTTCTCAAACTCCTAAAACAAATCTCCTCCTCCTCCTAACTTCCACCCCAAGGTAGCCCTACCTCCACCCCCTCTCAGTTGCCTACATATAACCCCTTACTGTTATCGTTGTCGCACCCTTCACACCCCCCCTGCCTCTACCATTGCATGCAAGTCCTCCCGCCGCCGCCATCACACGCTTCTCCTCCAACCACCTCCTTCGCACGAAACACCTTTAGCTACCGTCGTTGCATGCAACACCTCTGGTTAGTGGGCAGTGATTTGCTTTGCTTTATGATTTGGTTTGTTTAGAAAGAGTTTTGGTTTAGTGGTTTGTGATTTGGTTTGTGGTTTGTGATTTTCTTTGGTTGGGTTGTTGTTTATGACATTCTTTGCTTTTTTACATCATTAACATGCTTTGAGGTTTTTTATTGGTTTAGTATGTGATTTAGGTAGTATGATTTGTTGGAATTTAATCAATTGTGATTTGATTTGGTTTGTGATTTAGATAGTATGATTTTTTTGCAAGTTGTAAATTGTATATGTTGTTGTAGTTTGTGATTTGGTTTGGTTTGTGAATTAGGTAGTATATTGTGGTTTGGTTTGGTTTGTGTTTTAGGTAGTATGATTTATTGGAAAGTAGAAAAATTGTATATGTTGTAGTAGTTTGTGATTTAGGTAGTATGATTTGTTGGAAACAGTAAATTGTATATGTTGGTGTAGTTTATTTTTTGGTTTGATTTGTGATTTGGTTTGGTTTATGATTTATGTAATATGATTTTTTGGAAACTAGTAAATTGTGATATGGTTTCATCTGTGATTTGATTTGGTTTGTGTTCATTATGAGTTTATGAATTGAAATTGAGAATTAAATGTTTGTTGCTTGTTTGTTGATTAATAGAAATGAGAGAGCAACTAAATGCTTATTAGAACTTGCATTGAAAAGATAAACACCATGGGTAAAAAATGATTGAGTCTGCACAAAGACTTATGGAATAAGTTAAGAAGAGTTTTGAAGGAAAATTTTGGGTTGGATTTGACTAAAAAACAAATGAAAAATGCCTATGATAATTTTAAAGCCAAATACATTTGTAAAACAAAACTAACAACATATACAATGCTCAAAAAATACTTTTATCTTAACGAATGAGGAATGAGAAGAATTTAAGAAGGTATGTTCAAATATGTAATTTTTAACATATAAATAAAAGATAAATAATATAACATTTTTTTACTTTGGGTTTAGAGACATCCAAAGGCTGCATCATTGAAAAATAGTCTCATTGGTTTTTCCCAAACTTTACGCATAATTTTTTGATAGTAATACTGCCACTGGGAATTGCAAGTGGACCTTAACCCAAACAACATCGGTGGTTGAATCATCTTCTTGTCAAAAACCCCTTATGATTACAAACACCATTATTCATGACACAAAAGACGATGCTTCTAAGCATACTTCTCGTTAGACCTCTGACTTACTACTGAGCATACTTCTGATCCTACTTCTAAGCATACTTACAAGCCTAATCCAAAGAAAAAGGTAAAAACCTCAAAATTATCATGTATCACTACTAATGATTTAACATTTCATATGCAAAAGGCTCAACATTATTTGATTAAAGGCAAAGAAGGGCCAACAGTTCTTTAATGTTCTAATATGTTAATTTTGATTGGGTTAGACATGGTAGATCCTCTATTTTAGTTGCTTTTCATATTTTTAGAGTGTCCTTACACATAAGAGAGGCATGGATAACATTGTCATATATTCCCAAGACATTAAAATGGTGGATTGCAATAACAACTAAAAGGTTAAAACTAATAAAGTAGTGAAGAACATTATATGTTTTTAGCTATGATGCAAACATTGTATGCTTTTTAGCTATGTTGCAAACATTATATGCTTTTTAAAACGTTGTATGTTTAATGGTTGTTTATGCTTAATGTTTGTTTATGATTAATGGTTGTTTATGCTTAATGTTTGTTTATGCTTAATGTTTGTTTATGCTTAATGTTTGTTTATGCTTAATGTTTGTTTATGCTTAATGTTTGTTTATGCTTAATGGTTGTTTATGTTTTATTAAAACATGACCAAAATGGATTATAATAAGAAAATACTCCTTGTAATTCTAATGTACTTGTATGTCCCGTTTTTGGAAGAAAAGGTTTGAAACAAATGTAAGGCAATGATTCGTATATGAAGAGACATAAATACACGTTAGAGTCATTACAAGGAAATTCCAACAATGCATTGAAATACTACGTATGTCTCGTAAATCCTTTGTTCGACTATGTACATATTTTAGGATAAATTATACGTTAAAGGATAGTAATTATGTACCGGTTAAGGAGAAGATGACTATGTTTTTTTATGATAATCGATCATCAACCTTACGTGGTAATTAACGTTTATTTCAACACTCAAAGCAAACAATTCATAAATTTTTTATGAAGTCTTAGATACAATGATGTTTTTCACGTAAGATATGAAAGTACTAACTTCTTTCAATCTGAATCCAAACATTCCAGGACATATAAAAGGCTATAACAAAATTTTAAAGTAGCGGTTGGTGAATTAGATGAAACTTTGATACATACTATTGTCTTTGTTAATAAACAAAATTTATATAAAGGAAGGGGAAAAGAAAATTATAATCAAAATGTATTAGCAATTTGTGACTTCAACATGATTTTTATGTTCATTGTGGCCGGCTGGAAAGGAGTAACACATGATTTTAGAATATTATCAGATGCATCATTTTCGTTTCCACCACCAGATATGCTTATGGTTCATCAAATATTTCTTAGTGTTTAATTCTAATTAATTGTATATCTTTATAGATAAATATTATCTTTGTGATGCCGCATATGCACACATATGAGGATTTATGGCTCTATATCGTAACGTGAGGTATTGGCTTGGAGATTTTCATCGGACACGTGCGTTGACAAATAAAGAAAAAAATTAATTATGCACATGCAAAACAGTTTAATAATATACAAAAATTAAAAATCAAACAGTATTTTTTACATAATATAAAGGTTTAGTCCACATATTATTTTATAAATATCCGTATATATGATTCGCATACCCTATATATTTTCTGGGAAAACAAATAGCCAATGTTGTTGAGACTGGATCGGACCGGTCGGTCCGACCGATTCGACCGCGAATCAGGTGCTGGTCCGGTCCGGTCTGGTGTGACTCGTTTTGAACTGGTCGAACTGGTCGAACCGGTCGGTTCGTCCAGAACCGCTGGTCGGACCGGGAAACCGGACCGTTTCGGACCGGTTTTCCTTTTTTTATTTTTAAATATAATGGGTAAAAACGGGGTGTAAAATTATAAATTAAAATGTCGGATATACAAATATAGTTAAGTTTTATATATAACTATAAAAAATATATATGAATCATATATAAATTACTTATATTTAATTACATATATAAATATAATTAAAATATAATTAAATCTGATCCAAAACGATCCGAACACAAAACCAGTAATACGTCCGATTCGACGTCCGATCCGGTTTTAAAAATATTGCAAATAATATGTCATACCATTGTTGATTTCTTATTACAACTTGAGAAAACGACATCGTATCAAGGACATACAAAAGCTTCTGGAAGCGTCTTATTTGTTGCAATAATAAACCTCCATCTCTAGGGTTTTGTTATCCTCTTCATCTTCATTTCGATACCTACCAACACATTATCCTCTCTCCATTCGGTAATCGCTTCATTCTCGCCTTCAATGTCCATTTTAATCTTACAATCTTCTAATTTCACTTTGATCACTACGTTAAATGTGATACATTTGTTTCAAAAGATGAAAGTGAATTCAAACAGAGGTAGTATATATGTGTAATTCATTTGATTTTGCTTTTGCAGTTCGAATTTAGACAATGGCAGCTGCTCAGATGACCACCGCTGCATCTTCACGTGTTTTTCTGCCACCGTTTGAAGGTCTCAGGCCGTCAGCAGTCAAGGTTTCATCGGTGTCCTTTAGAACTGGTGGTGGTTTGACTCTCGGGTCAACCCGTGGGCTCGTTGTCAAAGCTGCCACTACTGTTGCTCCAAAGGTTAATCGCTACACCACTGTTGTCAAATTTTACAATTAGTTTTCATAATTTTAGAGAGGTTACATTGATAATCGATGCTTAATTTCAGTTAGTGGGTTTGATTGGGCGTTTTGTGTTTTAGCTAGATTGCTATGATGTTCTCTTTCTATTTGATTATAATATGTCATTGGTTTTGTGGCAGCTTTGTTATGTTCTTTGTAATTTCCCGTTAAGAATCAAGTTTATATGCTATCATATCGTATTAAGTTTGATTACTTTTAATTTTTTTTGTGAAGTTTAAGCTAGGTGGGTTAACTCATTGGGGGTAGAAATAGAGATTTGTTTAATCACTAAGCTTTTGCTGTCTCATTCGGGTAGAAATAGAGATTTGTTTAATCACTAAGCTTTTGCTGTCTTCAATTGGGACTTTGTGTTTTCTTTGTGTTTCAAGGTTTTATTTTTTAGTTTCTGAGTGATTTTTGGGTTTCCATTATAAATTTGCTCACAAGTTTCAGTTGGCAAAGATACCAATAATCTCTGATTCTCACATATAAATCTTCGTTATGGTAGAAATCATACAATTGTGAGGTTAAATAGGCTGGTTTAAGTTTTGATATTTATTTGTTATTTTTTTAATTAGGATGTTTATGCTCTCTCCAGTCCTCATGATAGTTGTGTTTCGTTTTCTTTACTTTGAACAACAAAATTGAATATTTGTCGGTTCTTCCACTTACCAGCCTGTTTAAGTTTATGTTATTGAATGATCTATGATATATATATACCATATCCTGCTGATGCCTGAGCTTCATTTTGTCTTGCAGTACACTACATTGAAGCCGTTGGGTGATAGAGTGTTGGTGAAGATTAGTGCTGCAGAGGAGAAGACTGCAGGTGGTATATTGCTGCCATCAACAGCACAGTCGAAACCTCAAGGGGGTGAGGTTGTTGCTGTTGGAGAAGGCAGGGCAGTTGGTCAGCATAAGGTGGAAGTAAACGTGAAGGTAATGCTTGTTCATTTTGAAGTGCTATATGTGTGTAATGTGTATACTGTAGGGGTGAAAATTTTCAACCCATTCACTTAAATGGGCCAACTTGGATTAGTTGATATAAACAAGTCTTATGCATCTTTTTAACTGAGAAGGTAATGGGTCAAAGCATGCAACCTTCCAGATTGCTAAAATGAGAAATTTTGATTATTATGATATCTTTTGCAATTATGTTGATTGTTGAACACAACAATTATCTATAAAAAAAGTAGAAAAACGATTTTTGTGGGTCAACCCTTTACCCTACTTGGTTTTACCCATAATAGAAGATTACCCATCTCAACCTAATTTGGTGGTTTACCTTTTACCCGACCTCCCCATTTTGCTGCTTCTAGTATGTGTTTATTTGATACATGCTGAAAAGCTACCATTATTTGATTTATTTCAGACTGGTACACAAGTTGTATACTCCAAGTATGCTGGAACAGAGGTCGAGTTCAATGGTTCAAACCATCTCTTACTGAAAGAGGATGACATAGTTGGTATTCTTGACACGGATGATGTGAAGGATTTGAAGCCCCTTAATGATAGAGTTCTAATCAAGGTTTGCCAGCCTCTTTTAACTTATATTGTTATATTATTCTACTTCATCTAGAGGAAGTTGTAAAATTTATATGAAATTTTAATGCTTGTAGTTATTAACTATTTATTTAACTCCTGCTGTGTTTTGGTTTTACCAATTGAGATTAAATAAGATAGAAAAGTGACTTCAAAACTGATCTGGTGTGGTGTTTCACATCATCTTGAAACTTGAAGAACATGCTTCAAACAGTTCATGAGATGTTTGTATATTTTGATGTTTTACTTTCTTTGCAGCTGTCAGATTGATCATTTAACTTGTTTGATTATTATTTTATGTACTTGACCTCTTGTTGGTCAACAAAGTTCTTGTCCTTGTATCCCAGGCTTGATGTGGTAGAAATATGGTGAATAAGTTTTGAACTTACATTCGCAAGGATTCCAAAAGATTTTAATTTCAAATGTTTGAAACTTGGTGCCTAGGTTATGGAGGCTGAGGAAACTACAGCTGGTGGCTTGTTGCTCACACAGGCAAGCAAGGAAAAACCCTCCACTGGCACGGTAAGTGTTTAGTGAAACAGTTTTGATCTTGTTGCATTTATGTAGACATGTAGTCCCAAATTATGGGAATAAAATTAGCTGGTTTGGGTTATGAATTATCATAATTCGGCCAAACAAGTAAGCTAAAGGATTTAACTGAAAAGTACGACATGTCAAACGCATTGACAGCAGGGGTGGCTATTCATGATAGGACATGAACCACAACACGAATTGTCGTATCTTAACCTGTTTAATAAACATGTCTTGTTTAGGTTCGAATGCTTAACCCGTTTAATTAAACAATCTATTTGTCAACCTGTTTAATTAAACAGGTCGACATTTTTACAATCTGCTAACCTATTTGTCACAACCAATCAACTGTTAACATGTTTACAACTTGATTGTGACTGCCAACCTGTTTACAACTCATCAACCCATTAAACTAGTCTAAATAGTTTGGTAAAGTAAGTCGTTCATGTCACGATTCTAAGTGTGTGCGTTATGGTTGATGCCCAATTCATGAATAAGATATGGTCGTGTAAAGTCGTTTGACATAATATGTAAAAATCTCATTATTGTTATTCTGCATTAACTATCTATAAAAATGCAGGTTATTGCAGTGGGTCCTGGTCCATTAGATGAGGAAGGAAATAGAAAAGAGCTAACAGTATCTCCAGGTAACACTGTTCTTTACTCCAAATTTGCTGGGAATGATTTCAAAGGGAGTGACGGTTCGGACTACATCGTTCTACGAGCATCAGACGTCATGGCAGTCCTTGCTTAATTTGCTTTAAGGTTAAATCATTTTGTAAGCAGACCTTGAAACAACATTTTTTTGGAATGCGTGTACAAGTACACGCCTGAGTTTGTAGCCCTAAAGCGGAAATCAAATTCAATAAAAGAATATGATCGTTTTCATTTGAAGCTGCATACTCTGGTTAAATCATAAGTGGTATTTTTATCTCTAATGAACTATTTAGTGTATATAGTTTGTGAGCATTATGGAATTTTATAGATCTTGTGAAAATATAACATAATTTAACTGATGAAATGTTACTGAACCTAGTAAAAGATAATGCTTAAGTTGGTTATGAACTGTAACAAAAGTAAAAAATTGAAACCGGAGGTTGTTTGTGTTTTGACGGAATATCTTACAAAAAAGTTAAAAAGTTTAAGCGAATGTGTAAATTAAAATAGAAATAAACTTAGTTGGCTTCGTGATACACAAGCAAGATTCAGTAAATCATTTGGGAGCCTGCAGTTGAAAAACGAACACTGACGTAATAATCAAGTTTTTGGAGATAGAGTGGTGATACTTTCTTTGAGCTCAAAAGTTTGAATCTTGCTTGTAGTGGTTTGATGTAAATTAATAAATATGTATATTAAGAGTAGATTAAATAAGCGTGTGAGTTGTGATTAAAAAAAATCTCATATGCATGAGGTATGTTTTTGTATATTTTATTCGTCTTAAACTTAGGTAGGTCACTCGAGTGAACATGCCACTAGTATATGTCAAACAATGGCCTTAGGTATCATTCAGCCAAACCAACCCGACCATGTTAACACCAACCATAGATTCAAAAAGAAAGTTAACACCAATTCAATAGAACCACAAAAGCCGTGTATGCAGAGTAGCGTGTCGAAAAGGCACATCGCAGATCATAATGCATGTCAAAAGGTGTGTTTCCAATTGAGAGCCCGGAGACATCTCGCCTTCATACTTGTATTTTGTAAGATTTGAAGTAGTTACAAGATGGTCTCCGTGAAGAATGTTTAAAAGCATTAGGGCTTCTTGTATACCATCCTGTGAGCACACTAATGTTACTCCTCTAACCTCATAATGGGATGTGATAAACGTGCTTGATTTTCTTATTTTTGCCTTTTGAACCTTTTCTTTTTAACTTGTTAGATCAATATATAATTTTCCAGTCTTTTATCACTAAAGACAATAGATGTTTTCAAGGAAGAGTACAATAAAAAGTCAGAGAAAATAATACGTTTAACTAACCTGATAAAAAATAATGATCTTTGACGAATATACATTGCTTGAGATAGATTCTACGTTGGGTATACATTGTAGATGTTTTTTTTACGGTTTATGGACAATTGTTAGAGCGTTTTTATTAACATTTCAGATACGGAGTCCTTATCTTACTCCTTTATTCGTCATCATGACGATGGACATGGACAATCATATTCTGAATAAGGGATCATTTATGATTTGAGCATGATTGCGTTTAAACCGTCAAAGGCGGTTGAAATAAGATTCTAATATATATTTTCTTTTTGAACGGCCAACAAATAATTTTTATATTCACCTTTGTATTAAAGTCATCCTTCTCGTCAAATTCTTCCACCGTAACAAGAATAGTAGGATCAGATGAAAATCTTGTTACACGGAAAAGGGGCTACTCACTTGAATACACCCCGTGTTGTTTTTTTGCTAACTATATGAGAAAAAGAAGGCATTTAGTTTATATCCTCTTTAACAAATTACGTTTTTTATTACCAAATTTCAAATTTTAATTTGAAACTAAGAAAATAACATATTTTACCTTTTATGTTTCAAAAAGTCCGCAAATTTTGTCTTTCGAACTGACGTCCGCCTATTTTAGACCGAGAAGGGCTTGAATGGTTTTATTCACTTGAGTTTTAGTTGGTCACAAACTAAACTCCCACATTTATCTTCAAGTTAGAATTCAAACTTCATAACCTCTCAAACAGTATGATAACCAAAATCCTTACGCGAGTTTAATAAGTGAAAGAAAAAAAAATGATTAATGAAATTATAAAGAAGAAATGTAAAGATTTAAATGTAACTTCATGCCTTAAAGTTTGAAATAAATTTTTTTGATATGTTCTCGAGATGAAAAGAAGATAAGAGAAAAGAAAGTATTAATTTTACAACCATACTCTTTAATTGAGGCTATATTTGTATTTGATTACTTTCTCTTCAAATCAATCTATTTTAGAAGGAAATTTAAAGACAACTTTATTAAAAATCTTCTTTTTTTCTTTATTTTATTTTATTTTTATTAACTCCTTACATAAAAAAATAAGAAACACAAATATTTTATAGTTCTATTCATTTTCTTACATTTATATCTTAAAAAAAGACTCGAATACAACGTTATCAAAACTAAGAAAACTACTAAATTCATTTACTAAATTCCCTTTTCAATTTACTCATGAATGTTCTTCAAATCTTCAACATTCATGTCTTCTCAAAACCTAACTCTTCTCTACAATGGTTAATTTTGCAAATTTCCTACATTCAGTAAAAAATGTGGACGAATATTCCCCATATATTTCTTCTGGCAACATATGTTTAAAAGTTAAAACCTCTAGATTAATGGTAAGGAGGATAAACAGTTAGGTTTTGACATTAAAGCCATAATTGTTGTTTGTAATATTTAAGAGTCAGCCCTTAAAACCTGTTATCAAAGTACCAACTCTATCACATAAACATAAAGTGTTTCATCTCTCTCAACACAGAACAATCGAGTAATTAAACCATCATCTTAAAGATTAAATTATCAATGTCACGTACAATAGTCTTCGAAGGCAGAACGATTGCAGCAATTGGATTTTGTTCAAGACCACCACCTTCATCGATTATCAGCCTAAGACCATCCACATGCAGCTTCCCATGGTGACCACTCACCACAATCGTTGGAGTTGTTCTCAGTTCCTATTCAGATCCAAACATTCAAAACTGATTACAACCAGTTCAAATCAAAAGATTCTAACAGTTGGATGCGCGCGTAACTGTAAGAGATAATAGCGAATGAAATACAACCTGAGGGATGTCCCAAACACTCTTCCTCCCGCTAAGAGGCTCCACTTTAGGAATCCTCGTATCCTTGGCTTTCAAATACTTAATCTGCTCTGCAACATCCTTCCCTCGCTCCAAACCACCATGGACCGCGATCAACTTACAAAACTCCAACCCTTTTTCCGTTTCTATGGGCACATCATCCTAAACAAAAGTCCTAAGTCATTAAAAATAAATTTCCATCATGTAACAACAACAACAATAACAACGATAACATCTAACCTCTTCATGGATCCACACCAAATCTGCAAGAAACTTCTTGTGTTCATCAGGAACTGCTGTCATCAAATCTACACAAAACAGATGCTGCAAACATATTAACTACATTTCGACTTTTAGAAGTCAATTTGTCAAATCACCAAATTCAGTAACTATATACATCTAATTTGGGTTCATAACGATCAATTCAGATTTGTTCAAACTTCAATCCCCAAGTTTACATGAACAATTGACACACAAACATCAATATATTACCTACATTAGCCCATTTCAAGTCAATATGAAAAATCCCCTAATTCAATCCTCAAATCAGAAAAAGAAGAAGACAGCATACCAGGGGATCCATGAGGAACACCATACGATTCGAAAGTAGTTCCAGCATCATAAATCGAGCCCTTATAATCAATCCCTTTAGCAGCATTATGCTTCACCGTAATCTCCCCACCCCACCTCCTCCCCTGCAGATGCATCGTCTCATACCCAGGCCCTTTATACCACCCCTCCCTCTGTTCATTCACCGCATACTCCGGCCACGTGTCGCGAAACTCGGAGGCGTCGGGCGGCGGCGAAATGGCTCCGACGAAGGCTGCAAAGGCGAAATCGTGGTTTCCGGCGAGAAAGACGTGGGTTTGATTTGGGTATTTAGAGGGGAGATCGATGAGAAAGTCGAGGACTTTGCGGGTGTCGGGGCCGCGATCACAGTAGTCGCCGAGGAAGATGATGTGGGCATGGTGGAATTGGTGTTGGGGGATTAGGGTTTGGAGGTTGGACCAGAGGTTTTGGAGCTTGGTTATGTAGCCATGGATGTCACCGACGCAGATCACGAGCCTGTGGTTGGGGTTGGGGTCTGGTGTTGGTGTTGATGACATGGGTTTGGAGATGGGGGATGGAAATGGATGGTTGCATGATAAACAGGTTGGTTGGTTGGTTTATATGATTGTGTTTTAATCTAGATTCTAGAGAGAAGTACTAATGTCATGATAATATCACTATTTGAGCATTTGTTTTAGTCTTAGAAATTTAAGTTTACATTCTCTTAGAGATTTCACAACACATTCTTCTATCGCTATCCATAAATTTATATTAAAAACTATTTTTTTATTCTTTTTAATTAAATAATATTTTTATATCTTTATTATTTCTTAAATTAGACTGAAGGACTGTTAGTGTTACGTTTTCTTAAAACTTGCGACTAAACCTTTAATTTTTCAATCATAGGGACAAAATATGAAATTGAATACCTAAGGTATGATCTATATAATTTACTCTTATGTATACTATATATTATGATAACCTTCTTATTCTAATTTATCTCTTTAAACACACACACACAAATGCACGCACGCACGCACACACATATGTATGTATATATATGTATGTATGTATATATGTATGCATGTATATATGTATGCATGTATATATGTATGCATGTATATATGTATGCATGTATATATGTATGCATGTATATATGTATGCATGTATATATGTATGCATGTATATATGTATGCATGTATATATGTATGCATGTATATATGTATGCATGTATATATGTATGCATGTATATATGTATGCATGTATATATGTATGCATGTATATATGTATGCATGTATATAT
>BJCM01272810.1:38269-59251 GCA_018326385.1 Flaveria bidentis | reverse complement strand
ACCGCCCACCTGTGCCCGCCTCCCTGCAACCACCCTCACGACCATCGTAGCCCCCCATGCTTGTAAGAAGCGTTCCATTGATTTCATTATATGAAAGATCTAACAGCTGCAAAGCTAACAATTCCCTTAAAGAATCCGGTAACAGGCCAGAAATCTAATTGGATGTAAGAAACATGGATATCAAGCATTCTGCATATTTAAAAAAAACAAACTTTTTTTTAGACTGCAAACGTTTGATCCACCTCTTCTGCTGCAAATGTCTGCAGATGTGATCCGCAGACTGCAGACGTTTTCCTGCAAAAAAAACAAACAGCAACTTAAAATCATTTTTAACAGATAGAGGTGTTCATGAAATCAAAAGAACTAAATTGTAACCAAAATACTAACATAACGGAACTGGAAAAAAACAAAAGTAATTGAAAGCCGACGATTTGATTCTTTTTAATATTGATATTTCCGGTTTGGTTTTATTTTTGTTTATAACCAAAACCAGAAAGTCAAACCAAAAACATACAATTAAAAATGAAATTATCTTCTATATTAAAATTCTAGTAATAATCGGTTTTATCGTGACAAATATTAAAGTAATACTTTTAATATTAATTTCACACCTGTAGTCGATAAAAATAATATTTTTCATAAAAGTTTTGCAAAATACTCCTTAAATCTTTTGTTTGAATTGAACGATTACATTGTTTTATATAATTGTTTGTTATCGAATTTTATTGATTGTAATTTATTTAAATATCAAGAAATTATAAAAAGTATAGCTTATTTTTACAGATTTATGTGATGATGTAAGCTAAAAGTTTCAAGCTCAAATTCATCACGAATCAATTTTTGCAACTCAAAAATTTGAAGCCCAAGTGGTAATCTGTAAAACGAAACCGAAATCAAAGTGAAAATTAAAAACCAAACCCGAAAAAACAAAATTGAAATATTTTAAAGACCAAAATACCAAAATACCAAAATATCGATCTTTGGTTTCGGTTTCAGGCCATGACCGAAACAAACAGACCCATACATACTCTACTAGCAGGTTACTCATGATGTCTAAAGTTTCATTGCAGTTTTGAGAAGACAAAGCATGACTAGTACAACTACAAAAAGGAAACTCTTTATCTCCAACACTACAATGATATATATCAAGGGCGTACCTATGTGTTGAGTAGAGGGGTATCCGTCTATCCTAATTTTACTTAATGTTATATATACGTGAAAATCTCGATTGTCTCCCTTAAAAATTTGCAACCGTCCCTCGATTGCCCCATAATTTATAAATGTTAGTACTTTAAATTTAAACTCAATATTAGACACGGACCCAATTAAAATTTAAACCTAAAATTTGAATTCACCCCAATTAAATTTTAAATTCAATTCTGACCTTCATGCCGACACTACTAGTTGTCGCTTTTCTGATCACAACTTTCACCCACCGCACTAAGGTAACCTAATTGAGTATATAGAGTTTCGATGATTTATATAGTTACTTTTGTTGTATCGCATATGATTTATGTAATTTAGCCTAAAATATTCAATCTTTGATTATTACTCAACCCGATCCGACTCAAACCGGACCGAAAAAATTTATCATATAACGATACTCAAGCGACCCTTTAAAAATTTCCGCCCCTCATAAAAATTATCTGGATTCGACACTGATCTAGATAACCCTTATAGGATTTGTGTATCATCAACAATTTAATCTCACAACATTGCCACCGGACCTAGTCAATGCTATTACTTTTGAAAATCGATCTATTTCCGTATTTTTATTTTATTTTATTAAGACCCGTAATATAGCGTTATGTAAACTTATATGTTTGGACATATGCAAATCTACAATCAAAGAAGGCATATATTTAGATTGTTTATTATTCATCAATTGACAACTCATGGACAACGTGTTAATGAGTCAAAATTACTTTGACCCTCCATCATTGATTATGGGGACATCAAGCATCAAGGTTATTGTCAAAAGGTCTATTCAAAGCTCCAACTGTTCTGATAATATATAATTAACTTATATATGACAATGCAAGTGTTTGAAACTTTCTTAAGGTTTTACTAATCAAATATTCAAATTTCATTGAAAGATTATAGTAATAACGTGGCACCACATTAATTTATTTAGTAATATGAAAGATTAACATTTGTTACGTACTATAAGAGTATAAGAGATGCTTTGATGGAGGAAACTTGTGTTAGATTATTCGTTTTTAGTAAAGCATTGCTTCTTTTTAGAGATTTTGTTAAACCTAATGTCAATAATTACTGTTAAATAAAGTCATGGTTAAACTAGAGGGACTAACTGTGACATTGTTTGACAATTAAAGGAGCACTTTATAAACTACTGAAGAAGAAGTTTATAAAGTACTGAAGAAGTAGTTTATAAAACTACTGAAGAAGAAGTTTATAAAACTACTGAAGAAGTAGTTTTATAAAACTACTGAAGAGAAAGCTCTAAACTACTGAAGACGAGAAAGTTCTATATATATGGAGATAATCGGTAGTTAGGATATAACAGAACAGAGTGTATGTGAGCAGAGCGTATTTTCCTTCTGTAATTTGAATTCTTCCGTATTCTGTTGTAACTCGATCAGATTGTTCATGTTTGTTCGTGATTTCGTAATAAGATTCATTCAATCGTTGGTTGATCAATTGGTGTTTTTCATAACATATGGCAAGGTCACAATGCTAAAGAAATCACCACATTCTCGAAGGGGAATCTTTTTTATATATTAACAAGAAAGTCTTGATAAGCATAAGTGTTCGACATGATCTAGCTAGGTTAAATAAAGATTACATATGAATCGCATACCTTCAAGAAGGTCAAGGGTGACAGTATTACATATCCATTAAACAAATATTCTTAACGTCACCTGGTTTCATAGTGTTGTAATTGCTTCTTGTATATAAACACATTCCTTGTGCATTCTCTTAATTGGATAGTAACACCTTCAATATGATATGTTCCTTTTTTGTCAACGTGACTGGTCGGCTAGAGCAAGACTATTTTATTATTTTGTATAGAAAATATAAATACTTGTACTATTTTACAACTAGTTTAGAGTTTAGCTACGGTCCAAAGTCCAACCACCAACTTAAAGGTTAAAAGTTAGGGTTCAAAGTTCATAGTTTGAGAGGTCAAAGGTTGGAGTTCGGGGCTCGAGTTCGAAAGTCAAAGGTTGGAGGTCTTTGTCGTGATCTAACAAGATTGTAACTTTAAATTGTTTAGATCTGACTAACATAAATATGACACATGTGGTTGTACTAACAGTATAAAATTATCTTATAATAATAGCAATAAGATACTATGTTTACATGTTTTTATTGACTTGTATTTTATATTTAAAGCACTATGCAAGGTTCTTAGGGTTTAGACATTTTCATAAGCCCTAGATGTGTTACATAGGACAAGGTCTAGAATGCTAAAGAAAAGATGCATTCCCTAGGAAATATCTTCTGATTATATTAACAAGAAAGTCTTGATACGCATAGGTTATTTGACATGCTTTAGATAGGTTAAGAAAGATTGTTGTGTCAAGGTATTCAATATTTTGATCTTCTTTGGATGCTTGTTTTCAAAGGTAACTTTTCAAGTAGAACTCATCATTTAGATTAGTAGATTATCGACTTAACACAAATATCAACTTAATAAATTTTAATATCTTAATATATTAAATATTTAAAATTTTTATTATCTGATAAAGATAACTATGTCTCAATGAAGACGTATGAACGTGTAAAAAAATAACTTTAAGAAGAAAACCAGTTATGGCAAGAAAGGGGACCATCAGGGATACCTGACAGACGTGACGAAGGCACAGGAGAATCAATCAATAGGAGAAAAGATGTCAACATCAGGTGATCAGATTAGGGTTTTTTAAAAAAAAGTTGAATACCCGAATCAACTATAAATAGGAGTTGATATCAAGTATAACATTCATTCACACTTAGTATGAAAAAGTGTGGTATTATTCCATTGACATCTCTTAATACAATAGTCTTTGATCATCTGTTAGAGTTTTTGGACTATTCACTCAGAAAATGAAGAGCACTAATATATTTTATCAGGCCAGCTTACTTTAAGCGTTTTTGGTTGTGAGTTTTACGTATTCGTTTAATAGATCGATATTTTCAATGTCACGTGGTTTTCTTATCAGTGTAATTCCCTTCAATACATACACACATTCCTTTTGCATTCTCTTACTAAATTGGGTAGTAATACCTCTAGTATGGAATGTTCCTTCCCTATTGTGTGGACATCATTGTTTGGCTAGAGTAAGATTGTTCTTTTGTTTCTTAAAGAAAGTATAATTACCTTGTACTATAGAAAAACTAGCTTAGAATTTAGCTACAAGTTCAAAGTCTAGCCACCAATTTAGAGTTTAGGGTTCAAAGATCGTAGTTTGAGGTCATAGTTCGAAGGTTAGAGCTCGGGGGCTCAAGTTCGAAAGCTGAAAGTCGGAGCTTTACATCGTGATCAACTTGATGTCGTAGAATTATAATGTTAATGTATGTCAACAAAATCTAATTGATGTAAAATTTCTAAAAAGGTTAAAATTGTCTTGTATGTCCTTAACCTTTCCAATTGTTAACTAATGACTTTGGTTGTAGAGAACATTTAAAATAGCTTGTAATTATGATACAATAAAGAATTTCTTAACCCAGAATCAAAGTATTCCATGTTTGTACAAGAGATTAAATTAATATCTAAAATGAAGAGAAAAACTAAATCAAATAAGGTATGATTCAATGTCCTAAGTTTCAAGTAAGGAGTTTCTAATATTGTTAAATATAAATGAATCAAGGGAGCACTACAATAACAAAGTATTTTTCAGAAAATGATGTGAACAAAAAAATTGAAATAAAATGTTGTGTAATTTCCAAACCAAATCGACAATGCGAGAAATGAAAAACTAAAAACCGTATTCCATACTAGTATATAAAAGCTAACCATTACTTAAATCATATTTTTATCGGTTAGAAATACAAAAGATAAAAATGCATCTCAATACGAGTTTGTTATTATTATTGTTATATTCACAAACAATAATTTGAATTTTCACATTTTCGTTTATTGGTTTTAGAGTTTGTAAGAAGACTTACACATTGCAACTGAAATCTAAAAGAATTAAAATGCTAATAAATGTAATATTTTCAATGACTAAAAAGTTATTAGAGAATCTTGATATAAAAAAGTTGTTAAACATAGGTAATTATAGAACAACGGTTTATAAATCAAGGTTGATTTAAGGTGACCCAAATTCTTTTAGGAGGTTCCTCAACGACATGTGACCTAAATCATGTTTATCATCATTTACTTTGTGAGTCTTACAGTTTACAAAAGCACATTTACAAAAGACATTAAATGGAGTTAAAGAATGAAGAAATTATGAAAACAGCTGGAATTCGCCTCTATCTTTCTCTCTCTGACTTGGTGTCTTTCTTCACATTTTTACACAACCAAAAATGAATTAAAAACAATAACAATAAAGTCATAAAATAGAGAAAAAGTCAAAATAAGGGGGATCGTCAGCAGCCTAAAGCCCTTTGCGACCCTTCTTAAGGACTCAAATTGCAAAAATTGAAGAGCAAATAGCCCTCTCTTGAGCGGTTATAAATCCCATTACAAAACCTAGAACACTTGTGTATCGATTTCATCAGCCCCAATTTGAGCTTGTGTGTGTTGTTCTTGTGATGTTTGAGTTGATTTCCGATCGTTGAGTTCAAATTCAAGACACCCATTTGGTAATTCTTCAAGAAATGCTTTAAAGATTGTGATTTTGGTGATGGGGTTGGTGGGTTTGTTGATATGATGATGGGTTTGGTTGATGATCATAAAATTTGCTGTTTTTTTGTATTTTATTTGTTACTTATTTGGTATTTTTTTGGTGTGACTTTTGTGCAGGTTGTGAAATTGAAGGTTTA
Organism: Flaveria bidentis; assembly: GCA_018326385.1. NCBI lineage: Eukaryota > Viridiplantae > Streptophyta > Magnoliopsida > Asterales > Asteraceae > Flaveria > Flaveria bidentis. The sequence goes on along the minus strand of BJCM01272810.1, from coordinate 53,317 downwards.
AGGAGGCAGAATTTACTAAAAATGGGTAATTTGTGCTCCAATACTGCTTCCAAGGTGACGATTGTTCATCCCTCTTTCTACTTATGAATTCAGTTTCATGATTTTTGAAGTGTGTTATGTGAATTTTAATGTTTAATTTGAATTTAAGATGATTAATTGAGTAGTTTTGATTTCAGAATTTGATTTTTGTGATCTTTATGTAAAGGGGTTTCATTGTTCTTATGTAATTAGATTTAAATTGTGTGTTATTCTGTTTATATGAATGACCAATAAAGATTTCAATTTTGACCAAGTTACTGTGGTTCAAAATGAAGGTGTTAGATGTATGACATTGTGTAATTTTGAACACATGTAACCAGCTTTGAAGCATGAGGTGTTTAAAAATTTGGTTGATCGGTCGTTATTTTCGTTAGAGATTCTCTAGTTGGTGATCCTGATCATTGAGCCGCAATTCCAGCGGTTTCGTATCTAATGAGATCACGAGTATTGTCGTTTTACGGTCGTGGTCGTGGTCATGGTCATGGTCGTGGTCGTGGTCGTGGTCATGGTCATGGTCGTGGTCGTGGTCAAAGTTGACTAATTTTCAAAACAATTTATGTTATGTTCATTTTTGTGATCAAGTCTGTATTTTGGTGCATTTAGAACGCGAAGTTGATTGTTAAAATTTTTTTCGCGAGTGTATTGATCGTGCTCGCCAGTGGAACCTGGAATCATTGTTAGAAGTCAACGACTGACTTCTAAGATCAATGTATCCGGTGAGCATGGCTTTTGGTTTAACTGTCATTTTTTTTCTTTTTTGTGAATCTGATAGCTGTGACTCGCTATTATTGAGCTGTGATTCTAACACATTATGAACTTTCCTTCTCATCGAGACCATGTTTAATGTCGTTTAACCATCATGGTCAAAGATAACATTTTCTTTATGTGAAATGTGTCATTGTGTTATTTAATGTGTTGCATGTAACCAACTAATTAAGTAACAATCTTAGCTCGTGTCTTGCATGCTAAAACGTTGACTAATTAAGTAACAATCTTAGCGCGCTATGATACACAACAATTTCGAAAACCATAAGTTTACAATTATGTGATTAACAAAATAAAGTATTTTTTGTTGTTGCCTTCAGCTTGAAGATGGTCAAATAGTCGATGGCTCAGGCAAGGGGCGAGGCCAAGAAGGGTCAATCAAATACGGTTTTTGCCTAGTTAAGGGAAAAGCTAATCATCCTATGGAAGATTATCATGTGTCTAAATTCACGACTCATTGTGGACATGATATCGGGTTTTTTGCTATTTATGATGGTCATTTAGGGGATGATGTGCCTTTATATCTTCAAAAGAATTTATTCCCCAATATCATGAAGGAGGTGAGAACAACCTACTTTTAACTTCAAATTTTGACTAAAAATATAGAATTCAAATAAGTATATGAATGTTTATAATCTCATTAGGAAAGGGCTCTTAAATGTTTTAATCGAAAAGATTTTACAGAAGACAACTATTAAGGTTTATGATCATTAATTTTTTGCACAAGATGTTTAATTTGTGTCATTGCAGGGTGAGTTCTTGAAGGATCCACACAGATCAATTACAAGGGCCTATGAAAGAACCGACCAAGCGATTCTTGCTCACGATCCCGAGCTTGGAAGAGGTGGGTCCACTGCAGTGACAGCTATGGTCATCGATGGTCGTAAGTTGTGGGTAGCAAATGTTGGTGATTCTCGGGCGGTTCTTTCAAAGAGAGGGCAGGCAATCCAGATGAGTACTGATCACGAGCCCAATAACGAGAGGGGCAGTATTGAACATAGAGGTGGTTTCGTCTCAAACATGCCAGGTGGTCCTTTTAGATCCTTAAATTAGTCTTCTTTTGGTTATTTGTAAGGTTTATTATTCATAAAAATTCATTACCTTATTAAGTTATTATCTTAATTAGCAGCATACTTTGCTTACCGACACTAGCTGAGGTAACTTGTATGACCATTTTAGTCAAGCTTGAGCTTTAATGACTCGTGTTTTTACACGGCCATAAGATGTTAGGAGGTAGGAACCAAATAAAGTTGGCTAAAAGTAGAAATACTAAGAATAGAAGTTTTACAATAATAGTCTTGCCTTTTAAATAGTTGGTTAGTAGGTTGTTTGCAGCTATGCATTAACAACTTTTAATCCATTTGACCCATTCGACATGTGTCCATTTTAGCTGTATATTATTTATTTAATCCGTATGACCTGAAAGCGGGTCCCTAATGAGGAAATAACAGAAAGTGATCACTGATTGTAAATAATTTCTTGATTTGTCGAATGATTTATCAGGAGATGTGGCAAGAGTGAACGGACAACTAGCCGTTTCACGTGCTTTTGGAGACAAGAATCTCAAGAGTCATCTGCGATCTGATCCGGATATAGCAAACTCAGACATCGATGCGAATACCGAGATTCTGATTCTCGCGAGTGACGGTATATGGAAGGTAAGAAAGCAAAACTTTGACTTTATAAAGTCCACATTTGACTTTTGACTTTTATGGGTGTTGATCCAGGTTATGACTAACCAAGACGCAGTGGACTTGGCGATAAAGATCAAGGACCCAAAGAAGGCGGCCAAGGAACTAGTCGTTGAAGCGCTGAATCGGGATAGTAAAGATGACATATCGTGCATCGTTGTGCGATTCAAGTGAAGAAACCGATAGCGAGTAAAGAAGTGTTTTAGGATGGGTATGTGAAGTATAAGATGTAATTATGGTTTAAAGGATGTGGTAGTGTGGGGATTGTGTTTTTTCTTTATTTTTTTATTTCTTGAACGGTTAGATTTATATTTACTTTTGGTTTTGGTTAGTTTTGATGGCGATATTTGAAGTGATAGTAGTTGTTGGCCATCAAGTTTCTTGTAAGTTAAGTGGACAGGGATGTTGGACTGGCTTAAACTAAAGTTATCAGGGTATGTAAATAAAACTACAAAAGTTTCTTTTTATGAGTATATTTTAAATTCATGCATTTAAAAGCCCAGCGGGCTTTGAAGTAAATTGATAAAATTGTTATTTTGTAATCTAAGGTCATGAGTTTTTCAACTCTGTTAGTTTGTTAGTTAAATATGAGTATTTTGGTTTTTCTTATTGAAACAGTTGTTTTAAAAGTTATAAAGGTTTTTTTAACATTAAATGGCTATTTGTCTAATTGTTTAAATTAATAAAAACCAACCCCAAGTGAAATGCGTTTTTAATTGTATATTTGAAAAATATTAGCATTGTTTTTATTATTTTGTTATTTTAATATTAATTTTTATTTTATTTTTATATTATTTAACAAATCATAATTTAAAGATAGGAAAAAAAACATTTTATTCAAAGAATGATTAAAAAAACAGTTTTTAGAAAAGAATGACTTTTTTTTAATAAAAGAGAGATTTAAAAAAGAAAAATTGTTCAATCATTAAACCTTATGTTTATTAAAATAGTTATTTTAATTGTTTATTTTAAAAAATTAAAACCTTTTATTTTTTAAATCGTTTTTATATATCTGTTGCCTTTTTTTTAAAAGTAAAACAGCAGTGATTCAAAAAGAAAGGGTAAAAAAGGATTTTAAAAGAACGGTTTAAGCAAAACAATTTTTAAAAAAGAACAGTTTAAAAAACATGTGAATTAAAAAAGAATGGTTTTTAAAAAAGAAAAGTTTAAAAAGAACGAATCTAAAATGAACAGTATAACAAGTGAATAATTTTTAAATTCTTTCCTTTTAATACCGTTCTTTTTTAAAACCGTTCTTTTAAATCTTTTCTTTTTCAAAAATATTCTTTTTTTAATAATTTTTATTTATTTATTTATGTAATAAAACATGTTTTCTTAATAAAATAATCATAAATGTAAAGAAACAATAAAAATCAAACGACCAAAAACTTATAGTATAATACTAATGTTTTCTATATATACAATTAAAACCTTATTTAACTTTGGGTTTGTTTTTGTTAGTTTAAATAATTATATATATGGCTCCTTTAATGTTAAAAAGCTTTCCAACTTTCAAAACACACAGATTCAATCAAAAAAATTATTGTTGTTTAAAAATGTGCGTAGATTATAATATTGTTGATAATATTTTGTATATTGATTTTTATGTATAATTTTTAACATTAGTTATATCTAACATTAATAGTTTTTCTCTATTAGTATTTATACATTTAAATAGTGTATAATATGGAATGATAATTTAAAAATAAGAACTTTAACTAATAAACAAATTAAATTGAACATGAAAAACAATATTTTGAATTCATAATCATCCAAAAAATTATTTGTATATTTGGTGTTCTGTTGGCTAGTTTTCCATCATTATCTAATATTAATAAATTTAACATCTATCTATTTTTAACTCGAGATAATGCAACATAGAGCTGATCATTATCCATGTTTAAAAACAAACTAACTTTGGATAACGATTATCATTGGCTCTTTGTTTTATTTTTATTGCATAATACATTGATAACATCAACTGTCTTCTTTGAAATTTAAAATAAATTCTTTTGTCTGAAGGTGTCAAAACCAACCGTGGAATAAAAATGTGATTTTCAATATTACTTTCAGATACGAAAAATAATTTGTACATATCAAACGAACTTCTATCAAACATAATAAGAATAATATGGCAGTACACATAAAAAAATAAAAAAGTTTAAAAAGTAAAAGCATGTAATACCTCTTTATAGATTAACTGTTGATGTAAATCACCTTTAAAAAATTAAAGTAAAATAATATTAATCCAAAAAACACAATTGTAAACAATGACAGGTTAAATCATAATCGTAGAGGATGAAAGTTCAAATGTAACAAAAAATAAATACCTTTTGTTGAATAAAACTTGATAAAACTGAAGCCAAAATGAGAACGGAAATGAAGTATCTCTAATGCGATATCATCAAAGTTTATAAAGACAAATCGCGAGAGTCGTAAACCTGGGATGGTTGAGAAATATTTTAAAAGCGAGTATGATTTCATTTCCACAAAAAGATACCTATGAATTCCTTCAAACTGGAGAGGAGTCGATTAAAAAATTACGTAACTTTTGTCAAAATTTGAATACAAATTGAGTATTAAACGGAAAAGCACAATCAAGGAACCAATTTCATAAATGAAGAAAATCATAAATGATTTGTACAGTATTTATTGATGAATTATTTGAGAAAAAAATATCGGGTATGATTTAATTTCCAAAAAAAGATGTGCTTTAATTTAATGTTAAATTTCCAAAATTTCCTTAAATATATCTTGTATATAAGTTAACTTGTATTCAAATGAACTTATACTAACACTAAGAACATATACATATTTAGGCGGAAATTAAATTAAATAGAGATTTAAGAAAATGCTACGTAGCACTATAGTTATTATCTTATTAATAAGTATAGTTTTTTATACTAAAAGGTTAAAATGGTCAAATCATAAGAGCCAAATGGTAATTTACTTTAATTAATAATATGTTTGGTATATTGGTGTTGAAGTAGGTTAGTAGACAAATAATGACATTGAATTGTAAAAACAAATAAAACAAAAGAAACCCAAAGACGTAGGGTGACTATATAAGAAGAAAATTATGAAGTCAAACAGATTCAATAACGGCATTAGCTATATCCTTACATTCAGCTTCTAACACTAGACGTGAAGACAACATGTTGATGCGTGAAAGACCAAGAAAAGTGATATCACTAACAAAGACATGATGCCGCGATGTATACTAACGTGTGTTAGTCGGTTAACACGTCTACGTCGGTGTGTACAACTGACATATCGACAAGTTAACATGAAAGTTTTAAAACCCTTGTCAGTGGTTCTTATAAATTTTAAATAATACACTTGAAAAACATTAAAGTGAATGTTCACGAGGGTAATGCATAAAGAGCCATACGTATTGAAATACCATAGACAATATTAGAATGAGCGAATGTCAAATATCGCGAAGCATAGATAAGGATGCTTAGAGAGCAAGGTTAGATGTAGGAGTCGATAAGAGGTCATTTTGATTTTGTTTCAACATAAGTAAGTTCCATGAGAACGTGGCATGGGGTTCACATTCGTTGATCGGGTGGATAATGAAGCAGATTGATCGAGCAAGCGATATGTCATGGAGTTCACCTTTGTTGATCGAGTGGCAACTTGCGTGAATTGAAACTCAAAACAAGTTAAATTTGCTAAATTAATCTATTTTGAATTGATCATAAAAGCAAAATCGATACTATTTGTTCAAAGATTTACGAATTCACATTTTGTTAATTCTTATGAAGGGTGCGGGTGTTAAGAGCTTTATGGATTGCATTTTTGGCATTTCTTGAAATGGGTATTTATTAACTTCAATGTATAATCTTGGGTTAAAAACCTCAAAGTGTCAATCCACTGGACTGCGATATGATATCAAATGAATCATTGATGTTAGCTTCTATTCACCTTCTTGATGATATTCGATCTTGATGTCAAAATCAATGTTTCAATTTTGCATTGTTCTTCATTATGATAACATTCGGGGTTTTAATCTTCTTGAAACCCTTTCATGACCTAGAATTTTTTTATAATTTCAGTTGGTGTGATTTTATTTTCTTTTAATTGTATCAAGAGTCTTTAAAATCAAGTTTTTGACATGTGGATTGGACCATTGTGGACTCAATGGTCCTCTGGTGCAACTTGCTAAAAAAGATTCCCCCACAAGCCTAGACCAAACGGTCTTTAAATCTCTACCCAATTGATCAAATCCGATTACTTAAAACCGAAATCAAAACCCAATATCAACCCGAAGACTTGAACCCAAAAGGCGAAGCACCAACCCAAATCGCAAACCAAACGAAGCTCAAACGTAAAACACGAGAAGAAGATTCAACCTTATTTTTTCGTTTCTTTAAAAGACGAACGACGACCGTAGGCGGTGACGGTTTCGGTGGTTCTCGGTTCCGGCATGACCCTTGAATGGCAGCAATTAGTTCTCTTTTTCTTTCACAAATCACATCTAAAATAATGGTTAAATTTTTTTTTTTTCTTCTTTTGCTTGCAACTCACGACAAAATAAAATATATACTCAAATATCTTTTTATGTTTTGTGTTGTTTCTGGCGAATCACAACAAAAAAATCACCACCCAAAAAAATTTTTGTATCTCCCCTATTTTTGTCTGTGAATCACGAAAAACCCAAAACAAGAAAAAATCTTCTTTCCTTTTTTTTTTCTTTCGTGGTTCTCCTTCAGTCCTTCACTATGCAATAATCAAGAGCAAAACTTATTATATTCTCCTTGTTGTACACTTTAGCCCGAGTCCAAGAGACTTCATACACCCAACAAGTTAATCAATGCATCAAAGTTATTATAAAATATATTGTTTTTATTTGTTTTGTTTCGGTTTGAATTATCTTTGGAAAAAGAAAGTTAAGTGGACTCATGTCGGATGGATTGTAATTTACAAAGGCAAAAGAAAACTAAACTAGCAATCAAATTAACTAATTGAAGATGGACATTCGGCTAAATTGAGTTACTTGCGCCGCTGGTTGACGAATTGAGGATGAGGACCGAGTTAAAAAAGAGGTTACGAATAAACGGGGGGAATCATGTATGGACCCGACCCAACGTATCCGACCCTTACCCGGTTTCAGGTAGTACTCGGTCAAAGGTGTAGCTAGTTCTAACCATTTAAACCCGCTAGGTAGTAAGAGATTCCACCTAATCCCGATACACTACCCAATCCAGACTTGAACTCGACCTGGCCCGGACCCGATTGAACAATAGTTGGACCCGGTTATTAGAGTTTTCCCCAAATAGTATATCTAGCCATCTAAGATGCTTGTTTACTCTCTTTTTTTGTATTTTAGTCCCACTTAAGTTAGTATACATAGGTGTGGGTTGATATGATTGATTATCCAACTTTAAAACGTAAAAACAAGCGCAAAAGAAGTCAAAAAACACCCTCATTTAATCCGTTGGCCAAGATTCATCCACCGGATCAACTGTTGTACGAGTTATTATACATAATCGGAATATGGATTTTTGGTGCAATTGAAATTTGATTAAGTTGACTAACAGCTTTGTAACAACTTGTTGCAAGTTTTGTGAAGCTTTGCTAGCCAAAGATTTAAACACGACTTTGACCAAAACATATCACAAAGAAGTTTGTAAGGCGTTAAAAAGTAATCTGGATTCCAAACAAACATAATTAAATGGAAATGGTGGAATATTTCATTACAACATTAACAACTTCAAGATAGGATGGTAAACTTCGTGATTCAAGAAGCTTTGCCTTTCAGCAACTTGGACAATCCCCGGTTGACCAACATTTGAGAGACGCTTAAACCTCGTTACACCCATGTAAGTTGTACTACACTAAGACGCTATTGCTTAAAATTGTGAAAAAAGAAAAAAAAATATTTTATTTCTTTTGAAAATTTAAATACCGGTGTAAACTTATCTACTGATGTTTGGTTGGTTGTAAATAGTTTTATAATTAATTTTTATTTTTTTCTATATTCACATACTAAAAATTTTTATTTCAAATTTGCACAATGTAATAGCAAAATTTTATTTAGAAATTAATCTGTTTTCAATTGTATTCGATAAAGACTCAAAGAATTTTTGTGCCTCTCAAAGACAAATTTTGGGGGGTGTGCTAACAAGAAGCAAAGGAGCAGAAGAGCCGAGACAGAGCTTTGTTGTTTGAATTTTGATTGTTATTTAATACTACGAACGTACCTTCAGCATCACGACGATAGCTACTTTCGGATTTATAACCGAGAAGTTCCTTTTTGTGATCATGGCCAAGACTACGTTTTGGTTATCTCGTTTAACTATGATGCATTGTAATTTTATTAAGCACTTGAATGTTTATTGAAATGTGACAACTAGGTTCGTATTATTCTTATGATATGTTTTGGTTATGTTATTCCTACTTACTTGAATGATAGTTGTGTTTAAGCATTTGAATAAGTCAGGGTCGGTTTAACGTTTTTAGAGGCCTAAAGCGAACAAAAAAATAAGGCCCTTTTGAATAAATCTCATTGCTTAATCTTTCTTGTGACGTATTAGATCGTAAGTAGTTTTTCATAGTAATCTTTTTATTAATTCATTTTAAAATTCCTCTTAGCCTTTTTATTGCACTTTGAAGCACCACATTGAAATTTTCAAATTTGGATATACTATTATAAGTTCTACCTAGTTCTAGTATGCACTAAACTAAATTAAATCAATGAAGTAATCAAATAAATTAGATTCAAAATGCAAATTCAGTAGCCCTAACTTCATATGCAAGACAGATACACTAATTTAGAGTCAAATGCAAAATAGTAACACTAAAGGGCTGTTTGATTACGTTGACTGAGTAATATCTGACTGAGTCAAACAGGCTGACCCGATGACCGAGTCAGCCCGATCAGCTGAAAACAAACAACCCCTAATTCAACTTTCAAGTTAGGGTTAAAAATAAGCAAAGTCCGATTACAACATAGCAATGAAAACAACCTAATTATATATATTATTATTTTTCTATGTTAGTTTTTCTAGTGAGGTTTGTATAATCCGTAGTTTAACCATGCAAGTTTATACTTTTGCAAAAGTCCTTCAACAATTACTCCAATAGCTCTAAATACAAGTTTTTTTCTTTGTTTATAAGAAAGGTCCTTCACATTTTGAAATAGTTTTTAAAATATTAAATCTCACTCCCTTTATTTTAGCAATTTGATTGTTTTCCTTAAATTCGATTTAGTGTGGGTTTATAATTATTAATTGTTGTTAGATTTAACAAATGCGAGCGTGAAGAAGTTGGTTTACACTATATTTGAGTGAGAGAACCCACTTGGGTTCTATCTTTTTAGTAATACCATCTTTTTAACATTTATGATTCCGTATAAAAAAGAAACCCAAGAGACCCGCTACAACGTGAGATCCAAATCGTTGTTGATATTAAAATGCCTCGGATCCAAACAAAAGTCAATAAGAAACTATCTTTTAAAGTAAATAACTACACCTTTGGTTGATTATTTTCAAAAGGGCAGAGATGCTAGTAGATAAATTGAAAAGGCAACAAACAAAAATAAATATCCCAATAAAAGAATTCAAAACCTTGAAAATAATAAGAAATAACAAACCAGAAACACTAACATGGTGATAGCAGTTTGTCGAATAGCAAGACATAATCATAAAAACTGAGAAACATTAATTGCACGCCGTGTTATGAAGATTTTACATTAAATTAGAAAGAAAAAAACTCAAGCACCGGAATCGTTGCTTGAATTATAGGTTCAATTGAATATAACTGAGTAGATGGTGAGTGAGGATTCCTCGAACAGAACAATGTCGGTATTGATATTATAAATTCTAATCGTCACACGGGCGGTTAATCCATCAGCCATGTTTAATTTACCGCATCAACACTTCGTTTTTCTAAGAAAGAAACGACTGAAATGGTCAAACGAGTGTTAACCATAGACATTTAATTCGCATTTGTTTTTGTACGATTGATTCATACATTGATTCAACATATGTTTTACATGATGCTACCTGATTATGCCTAATCCACTCTAGTTAGTTTAGGTAAGGATGAGATGGTTGCAATGTAACTACATAGATCGTGCTTTAGGTCAATTATAGAATTAATATAAATTACGTCTACGTAGTTGACTAAACATTTTTATGACTCATTAAGTCTTGCGACTAACCAACCAAACCTAAAACCAAAAGTGATTATGTGTTCACATTTTCATAACACTTGTGTTTTCATATGTTGTGTGCTTCTTAATTTTATTGCAATTGGATTACACGTTCAATTCACTCTTCAAACAAAACTTTTTGCGTTTACTTTCTTTTAATTTATTTTTATAGTAAAAGAAAAGTGAAAAACCAATCATATTGCTCTAAAAAAATACTTTATTTATACTGGAGATTATTTAAATTTTACGTGACTTAACTACAGGCATCATTAGTTCATTGTTATTAACAAGTATATTTTGTGAAATACTGGAATGAATTGGTGAGTTACAATAATTTCAATATTTATTGTTGTCCAATGTATTAAATTGTGAATTTTGTGAAATAAGTTTGTGCAATTGTGTGTCTAATTGTTCATTATAATGTTTCATTGTTTACATCTAATTATATACGTGCTATCGATGATCAAAGGTTTGTTGGTTAATTTTAATCATCGTAGGATGTTAGCATTATTATAAATCTATGTGTTTTTTTTACGTGCGCCTTAACTTGGTCTACATTTTAACATATTTGTTTTGGAAATAAGGTATGCCAAATATAATATGTATTAATTCAACAATATAAATTCGAGTTCATTTAAGATTCATTATTAATTTAGTCCAAAAACAAATCTAATCAATTATTAGTCTATACTTTATCACACCTCATACAATATAAAAGTAATTAGCTTTGAATGAATTCTATTGATCATGAATGAGTACAATATATAGATACAAGAATAAAACAAACTAATCTAGATAATAGGAGAATATAACAAACTAATAGAACTAATAGGAACTATAAACTAGGGATGATTATTATCATCAACATCATCGATATCTTGAACAAAGTGAAAATCCAATGCCAAATGTTTCATTCTAGAATGAAAAACTGGATTAGCAGAGTAGTGAGTAGCACGCAAATTGTCACAATAAATGGTGGGTATGCAGTTAAACTTAAAGCCTAATTCCATAAGCAAGGAAGCGAGTCATTAAACTTCAGTGGTGGCAAATGCAACTGCCCTAAATTCAACTTAAACAATTGCGCATACACATTTTAACACAAAACCATAATATCAAGACTTGATCATAGTAAAAATATCTTTTTATATTATTCTTGTTGATTATATGTTTGTGCAACGCTTAAACAATTGCGCATACACATTTTAACACAAAACCGAGCAACTTATCGGGACTTATATTTTTCTGGAAAATTATTTATAAGTTTTATTTTTATGATTCATATGTTAAAATACTCATTCTTAATCATTAGTTTATCGTGAAAATTAATAAATAAAATATATTAAAAGGTTAAAATTAAAACTTTGTATTGTCCCTCCACTTATCTCCCTAACTACTTACATTAATACTCAATCATAATTTTCATCTATAAATACTAACTCAAATCCCTTTCTAATCACTTTCATCACTTTAAACTCTCTCTAAACTTTCTCAATACATCTAAGAACTTCATCCTTTTTGTAAGAAATATTCAAAAACAACTTGTGAGTGTTATTTATTTATTTATTTATTTATACTTTCTTTCTTACTTCCTTTTTCATTTTCTTTACCACTTGGAACAACCTCTAGGACATAAACACTTAGTCACCAAATTGACACAAGTATGGTAAATCCCTATTTTTGAGGTCTAAGTTGGAAATATTATACTTGACTCTTTCATACATGTTTTCTTGTCTTGTTTTTTTAGCCTTTTACATACTAAAACAGGTCACTAACAACTTCAATGTTGGAAGGCTTGTGTTGAAGTTATATTTCAAAAATTTTAAGGCTTTTAAACCATATTCTTTTATTTTTACAAAACACTAAGTGATCTACAAATCAAAAAGTAGATGAAACCAAACCGAGCCTCCAACCTATATTGAAAGACTTGTGTTATGATATGAAATGGTGATTTTGAATATTGGTTCTACAACTAATCTATCCACAATAATCCACTTGAACATTTAGTCAAACTAGTTAGTTTACTTTAATACTTTTATTTATGTACTCATGACCATCGGAATCACCCTTAACCGGAGATTTTATGCAACGGTGACAATCTTGATGTTTGTGGATATCACTACCTCTAATACATGACTTATATGAATATAACACTGGAGGTTTTTGGATTACCCTACCTCTAATGCATGACTTATATTTATATCTATATATTACTTAGTCAAAACCAAGTCGTAACATCAATCAAACCATGGTTGAATGTATGTGTTAAGGTATACATTATACTAATCTTATGATTCCTTATTTTGGACTTCTAATGAGTGACTAATACTCATAAAGAACACACACAATACATGGTGTTCAAATAAGTGTCTAAGTAGCATATACTCTCATGTACTCTCATATTTATATTTTCGTATACTTTCCAATTGCTAAAATCTCAAACTTTGAATCCTAAACTTACACACTTTTGTTTATTTTTAGAGTAAATTTGGTGACTCTATTATTTAAGTTCAATTATCTATTTTGTGGATTCTAATCGCCAAACCATAAGTCATACTTCACCCCTTTTGATTTAACACTATTTGGGTTGCAACATGTATCAGTTATCAAATACACTCAATTATTCATTCAATTAAAATTATTCTAAAAGTCAATTCATACAAACATGCTTACTTGTTATACTATTTGGGAATACATTCTACAATACATTATCTTGCAAGCAATTTAAACCTTCATTAACATGTATAACGCTATAGGACTAGCACATCCGCCCTATTATGATGGGTCTATGTTAAGTATCCATCTTTACGGTCTTGCTCACTTTTGATGCTAAGATTATGCTAGTGGACACATTGGTTTTGATTATTAGCTTTGCATGCTAGCAATGTACAAACTTTAGTATACTTTACTCATATTGAATTGAGATTTATTCACTATTATGCTATGTATTCAAACTTGTATGCTTACCAACATATTCATATGTTGACCAATACTTTATACATGTTGCAGGAAATGCTTGAAGCTTTATCAAGAAATTCAATTAGGTGGACTTAGAAACACATCAAATCTATCATTTTGTTATATTTGTTTTAGACTTATATTTTTCAAAATTATTGTATGTTTGTTTGAAATATTGTAATGTTATGTTGATTAATAGAAATGAAATTTAATCTTAATTTATTATCACTCTAGTTCTATGATGTCTTTGAACAATCTATCACTTCTCGTGCCCTGATGTTTTCACCATCGCTTGGGGTATGACAGATTGGTACCAGAGCCATTATAGGGAATTAGGAAAACTTCCATGATTTGACCTAGACTATGACTCAAGATTCCTGTTAGTAATGTTTATGCTTTGTTTGACTATCTTATGTTTATGCAAAAAACCCTCAAATCTATCTAATCTTACTCAAACTTATGTCTTGTATAGAGGCACGAAAATGCTTACGTTAAGAATGTATTGTCCTTTTATCCTATGTCATTGTAGAAAAAGAAAAGAGAAAGAATGTGAAAGACATTCCAATCATTTGTTACTTTCCCGGCATGTTCCTTGAAGATCTACCTGGTCTTCCTTCCGCTCGTTTCATTGATTTTCAGATTGATCTCATACCCGGTGCTACAATTGTTGCTAAATCACCCTACCGACTCGCACCCTCGGAAATACAAGAGCAAGATAGTCAACTTCAAGAGTTGGTTAACAAAGGCTTCATACGTCCTATCTCATCCCCCTGGGGTGCTCCGATACTTTTTTGTAAAAAAAGTACGGTTCTTTCCGCATGTGCATCGATTATCGTGAACTCAATAAACTCATTATAAAAACCGTTATCCTCTTCCTTGTATCGATGATCTCTTTGACCAAAACCAAAGATCAACTTGTTTCTCAAAAATCGATCTAGGATTTGGTTATCATCAGCTTTGAATCCGTGAAGAAGATATTCCAAAAACCGCTTTCCGCACAAGGTATGGTCATTACGAGTTCATGGTTATGCCTTTTGGTTTGACCAATGCACTCGCAGCCTTTATGGACTCATTGAAGCAGCAGTTCGAGAACTTTACTCACATTGCTGGAGAGACCCTCAGCCAGCACTACTTCAGGTACATGGATCTTATCTCTTCTCTTCAGTCTGTGAAGATTACTCCCCAACTTAGAGATCTTACCAGAAAGTTCATGAGTGCTCTTCCCAATGAGTGGACATTCTCTTATGTCTCTATTAAAAGAACAGAAAACTTGAACACTCTCACCATGACTGAACTCTATGGCATCCTTGATGGATATCGCCTAGAGATGGAGAGTAAGAAGGGCCACCAAACAAGCAGACCCATGAGTCTTCCTGCTAGCAACACTTTAATGGTTGTTGAAGGCTCATTAACCCCACAACCTCAGCATTACCTGACCTA
>BJCM01272810.1:0-38249 GCA_018326385.1 Flaveria bidentis | reverse complement strand
AAGAAGAAGTTTATAAAACTACTGAAGAAGTAGTTTTATAAAACTACTGAAGAGAAAGCTCTAAACTACTGAAGACGAGAAAGCTCTATATATATGGAGATAATCGGTAGTTAGGATATAACAGAACAGAGTGTATGTGAGCAGAGCGTATTTTCCTTCTGTAATTTGAATTCTTCCGTATTCTGTTGTAACTCGATCAGATTGTTCATGTTTGTTCGTGATTTCGTAATAAGATTCATTCAATCGTTGGTTGATCAATTGGTGTTTTTCATACTAACAGGTTATTCTGTCGATACATATTTCTCTTAACGTTTATTTCTAGTAGTGAATTGGTGATATATCACAAATAAAAAAGTCAACAATGAAAATATACTCTCTTCATTGCAAATTTATCATTCACGTTGTTATTGTAATTTGTCTTCTTGATAATTATATAATTTAGCATTATTCCTACTTTTATCCTTAAATAATATCATCATAAGATTTAGTTTTACACCTTTTTAAAGTTAATTTGTGGCTAAATTTGCATTGGTTATACATATCTTTGGTTGATTTTTGGCTTTTTGAGAAGAAATTTAAAACAAAGGAAATAACATATTGATTTAATGATTTAGATAAATCGATGATAGATATTATTACAACGAAATAAAGAATATTAAAATAAAAAATAGTTAATGTTTTGGTTTTATGTGCCGTCCTAAGGAGAAGGGGCTTGAAAACTAAAAGAAAAGTAATTTATAAAAACTAACTTTTCCATTAACTTCGTTAAGCCTAAAAAACCCTACAAATATTTATAAATTAATCGTGACAGATTGGAAACAACATGAAACAATTTAAATTGCCGGCTTAAGTAAAAGAAGAAAGCCACAATACTTTCCAATACCTCATTTCTTGAACATGAATTTGCTTCCATGAACAACAACAAACAACTTTAATGAGGAAGAACTTATGGGATGTACATCTTGATTTTCATAAAAACAACACGAGTTTTGTGTCACAAATGGCCGAGAAGCACCCGGTTTCTTCATCACCGTTGTCAGAACCGCCATTTCCGAGTGAAAACCTTCAAAGTTCACACATGGAACCGAACAAGTATATATGGGCAACTATAAGTATATGTAGCTTCATCCTCTTCATTTCCATCTTATTATGTTTTTGTAATAAGAAGAAGGTTTTAGAGGGATTCAAGCGGCAAATGAAGAGCAAGAAAGGTTACTTCATCTGAGTTAACTAAGTTTTAATCACTTTTATGTATTACTAATCAATATTATGTGTTTAATAATTTGATTTTTTGGTTTATTTAAGCAGATAAGATGGATGGTGGTGAGTTGTTGAGAATATTTCAGGTAGAAGAGCTTGAAATTGCTACGAATAATTTTGCTGACGAATGTCTGATAGGATCTGGTGCATTTGGAAATGTATATAAAGGAACTTTTGAAGGGGCTATAACCCTAGCCGTCAAGAAGGCACGTGATGATTCCTATACAAGCATACAAGAATTCAGAAATGGTAAACCCTATCACTACATCATACAAAAACATCTATGACCGTCAACTATTGCCAATTACTTTTATTGATAGTTTTTACGACCTTTTATCACGTTTCAATTTCCATTGGCTAACCATTTTTTATCACTTGAGATAGAGGTAAAGTTACTCTCAAAGGTGAAGCATCCAAACCTCGTTGGTCTAGTAGGCTATTGTGAAGAAACGGGTACGTAAATCCTATCTTATGTCGCCATTAAGTCTATAATACTAAGATTAATCCGAACTTCGTTTTATTTCTAATCTTAATAGGAAGGAAGGGAGTACAAATATTGGTATATGAATACGTCCCGAATGGCTCGTTGCTTGAACATATTGCAGGTATGTTTAGATAATAAGAACCATCTAATGCTAGTTAACAATGTTTTCAGTATTAGACCAATTACTGAATCAATCATCTTACTGGTTTACTTATCATACCAAATATAAAAACCAAATAATATTATAATTATTTTTGAATATTAAATTATATAAGTATGTTACAAAATTGAAATACAACAATACAGTCTTTTTTTGTGTGGATTTGCAATATTATTAAAATATGTAAGCTTAAGGAAACAAAATATGAAGTTCAAATGATAAATAGATCATAAAAGCTATTTGAAGAAAAAACAAAAATAAATTAAAATTTTAAAATCTGGTATCAACTCCCGGTTCGACCGGTTTAACCAAAACTGATTCAACCACATTCAACTGATCGATTATGTATACTTCTTGGTTCGATCCTCTATAATTCTGAAACGCTGATATTTATCGAATCATATGATCAATATTGCTTAGTGCTAACCGTTAACGTTGTTAAAAGGCAGGAACAGGAAGCCCTTAACATGGAGGCAAAGAGTAAATATTGCCATTCAAGCTGCTAAAGGTAAGCTTATATCTTACACTAGTTTTAGTGAATCTGTGTATTACACGGGTTGAATAAATAAAATATTAAATAAAATAAAATTTTATTAATTATGAAATAATATATGATTTAAATTATGTATGAATAAGTATTATAAGTAATAAAAAATTATATCAACTTTTTAAAAATTTGTTTTTGTCTTTCTTTGTTTTTTCTAAAAAATAAATCAAATATTTTGTTTTAAAATAAAACATATTTAAAAAATGTCATTTTTAAAATATTTCATGTTTAAAAAAATGATGTACGTTCTAGAAAATTTCCTTTTTATAAAAATGTATTTCTCTAGAAATAAACATTAATAAAAAAGATCTAGTTCTTAATCTTTTTAAAAATAACTTATAATCAAAAAATAAAATTAAATAATATAATTAGTAATTAATTTGAGTTATTTAATAAGAAAGAAAAACAGAAAATTTTGTTAAAACACCAAAAAATATTTTTTCTTTTCTCCACATCATCTTCTCCATCGCTCTTCTCTCTCCTCTCTTCCCCTCACGTATTGAAAAATCAATATTCTTAAAGATGAACGTTTTCATCTTCCATTTTTTTTACATCATCTTTTTTTTTTTACATCATCTTCTCTCTCCTCAAAACACCAAAAAAGATCTCTATTGGAGATGCTTTAAGAATGAATATGATATTGTCATGTGTCATCTTTAGTTACCATTTTATGTTATGTGTCATCTTTAGTTACCATTTTTGTATAATAAGAAGATGCAATGAAAACCGAACCAAACTAGACTCGATCAGCAAAACATGCCAAACCGTTACGTTTAATTTGATGTATGTCAAACAAACTAGCGCATACTCAAGCCACCTGTCTAAATAATCATGGCATACCCGCAAGGTGGCCTTAAGGGTGTGCAGATGTATGATCTTTTAGGGCCCAAACTTTCAGGACCCTAATATAATATATTGCTGATTGAGAATCCCGTGGTAATTAACATATTTAAAAAGAAATCATAAATAATTAGCAATTATATTTTGTATGGAGTTAACCAATAACATATTCTACAAAGGGTCCACTTTAACCTCGGTTAAATTAAAAAAAATAAACGGGACTTATTTTTACTTGTCGCACTAGAAATCCAACAACTTTGAACTGGCCATGGGATTTTCGCATCAACGTGTTTTTTTTTGGCAGGTATAGCTCATTTGCATGAAGGAGTTAAACCAAGCATAATCCACCGAGACATAAAACCAAGCAATATTCTCATTGGAGATGGATTTGAGGCCAAAGTTTCAGATTTCGGGCTAGTTAGATCAGGTCCGGTTGGAGATAACTCGTATGTTACTAGCCAAATCAAAGGGACGCCGGGTTACTTGGACCCAGCGTATTGCACAAGTTGCCATTTGAGCCCATTTAGTGATGTTTATAGTTTTGGAGTTATTCTGTTACAACTAATTGCAGCTCGACCGGCTGTTGACTCGAATAGGAGTCGCGCCAATTATCACATTATTGATTGGGTAAGAAAGATTCTGGCTGAAGTTTGCATTTTGGTTTAAGCGTTAAATAATAAACATAATATGTCTCCAGGCAAGGCCTCATCTCGAGCGACGCAAGGTTGAAGATATATTGGATGCAAATCTATTGCTAGAGCCATGCAATATAGATATCATGCTTAAAATGGGCCTATTGGGCCTAAGGTGTGTGGTCAAAGAGCCCAAACAAAGGCCCACCATGACACAAGTATACAAGGAGTTAGAGGCAGCTCTCTGGTCAGCCAATAGCCTCGGGCACAGCCAACTGCCGCCCCGACCTCTAACGGTACCCACCGGTGGTAGGTCACTCGAACCCCGAGACATTCGTGTGATGGATCACGATAGTTCGGTAAGTCTAGATCGTATTGGGCTGCAAAGATTTCGTGTAGAAATGGATAGTGTTTCTTTTCAGAGCGCGAGTTTGAGATGTTTAGACTCTAATAGTCTTGTTTTTAGTGCTGATGATGAGGGTAGAGCCGTTGATCAGGAGATGAGCTTTCGTATGGATGATCGATTAAGTATCCCTCGCGTTTGATATGCGAGATTGTAGAAAATGTTGTCAATTATACAAATTGTGTTTCTAGCTTTTGGTTACAAAAGGGAGTAGATTAAGCCCGTTGGAAGATAAAAATCATTATTACGATAGGAATCTAAATCTCTAAATAAAAACTATCTAAAATGTAAAATGTTAGCAGGTATTAACTTGTAAGTTAACTGAGAGTTTTCTATGTAAAGAAATTATGTACAATTATACATATGCAAACTACAATATTCTCCTTTTAAATTATTGTAGGTGGTTGTTTAACAGCTAGACATGGCCAAGAGTGCATATCAAAATCAAAATAAAATATAAATTTGGTGTTTTTTTCTTTTCTTGTCTTCTTTTAAATTATTTTTAGTTAGTGTATTTTAGTGCTTAAATTTTTAATATATTTTAAACCATTTTATTTCTGACTTCTTGTTAAGAAAGAAAAAAGCACAACAGTAATGATAGGGAAAAGGTCAACGATCAGTCATTATTTGATTGATTTCATTCTAATGGTGTAATTAGTTCGATTTAATATTATATATATGCTTAATATATTATAGTTAGAATGAAATGATTTTGTCAAACATTTTTATTAGGGTGTTAGTGATCGTTCTGTTCATATAATTGTCATGAAATGACAAGATTTGACATAAATCGATGTTTGAACTTGAATCATGGGTTTAGCATATGATCATTTTTGGTTCCATTCGATTTCCAAAAGTTTGTAGAACAAACGATCGATGACTTTTAGTTCGTCATTAGTTTCAATCAATTTTTAAAACTTGAATCCTAGGTTCTTATAATGATCGACTTTGATTCTAATCATTGGATTGTTTTTGTTGTTTGTTTTCTTCACCGTTGGTTCAATGACAAAACCCATTTGTTTGGGCTCATAAGTGAACGCATAAATAGGAACAAGGTTGTTCGTGTTCATTCGTTTAAATTCATCTGTACAAATGATTAAATATGAGTAATTAAACGAAATGGGTATTCTGTCCGTGAAAGTTTGTTCTAAAAATGAAAATTTTCATGTTTGTTTATATTCGTTCGTTAATAGCATAAACGAACGCTTCATGAACACAGGCGAACAGAAACTCACATAAACAAACATAATCATACATAACTAGAAATAAAACATGTAAACCTTAACAAACATAATTAAACGGGCATTAATTAAATGTAAACATCAATATTCAGACATAACAATCATAAAAAAATAACTTCAAAAGTAAACAAACACATCTAAGTAAAATGCTAACGCAAACTTAAAACACTAACTTCAAATCACCAATTAAACATCATCATAATAAATCACGATTTAGTAGCATTCACTTTTATTTGAGTTGGATTATATAAATGGATTGGCTATTAAGTGTAAATATGAAATATATTACGAGCTTACCATGGGTAAGGAACGAATTTTTATTTTATTTTTTTGCATAATGTTAGCAATAAATACAAAAATTAAATAGGTTTTGAAACAATATTTAACAAGCATATTTAAACGAACCTAAAACCACATAAATTAATGTATTAAACGAATGTTCACGTTTTAGGTGAAGAGATGACTAAGGTTCAAAAAGAATATGGGTTTGGTATAATTTCAACATTAAGAGTGTTTAAATTTCCTCTCACAAGTGTGAAAGAAAGTTACCGACATGTTTAACACTCTCCGATAAATGTGATTAAAAGTATAATTCCATTGATTTAGGAGGAAGTTTTATAATTTCAGTTTTTTTCATTAGCCAACCAAAACACACTTATACAAAAATACTTAATAATATCAATTCCTATTCTAATAATTATATTAACCAAACTACAATTTGAATTAAATATGAATGATAGTCTAATCATAAGACATTAGATAAAGAAAGATAAAAGCCACATAAAGTGAATATTAATGTACGATGGATTATTGGATTTTAATAATCCCAACTTTATATTGGTCGAGATTAATTCCAACTTAGCAAATGTTTACGGACACTTTAGATTTTAAGCTTATTTTCCTACAATGATCCCTTACTCATTGCGAGTTAACACCGTTAGTTTTTTTGATAACGTGGACTACTTATACGACTAAAACACTAAGGGGCTGTTTGGCAACTTCTGAATTATTAAGTGCTGAACCAATAAGATGTCTCAATCATTAAGTGTTGAATCATTAAGAGGTCTAAACCATTAAGAGCTAGTATATTATTTAATTATTCAAAACACAAATGTCTGACCAATTTAGATAATATGTTTTAATCATTCAGCACTAGACCTCTTAACCATTCAGCATTAGTATGATGCTTAACCATTCAGAGGTAAATCTCTTAATCATTCAGACATATGCTCGCGAAACAAACAGTCTGAACCATTAAGTGCTGAACCATTCAGACATCTGAACCATTAAGAGGCTGATTAAAAGACTGTCAAACAACCCCTAAGTAGAAAGTTGAAATCAACTGTCGGGTCCATCAATTTGAAACTTCTGGAACCTAAACCAGTCAATTTTCATCTTTTAATTTGAATCACTTGACTCGTTAAAGGTAGATTTCAAGTGACAATGGATGCTAGACACTAAAAAATGACCTAATAGAGTTTGGGCGGTGGTGGAGTTGAAAATTGGCTCAAAGTTAGCCTTATTTTATCAAAAACTAACGGACATTAACTCTTAATTAGTAAGAGACTGTTAAAGGAAAATAAGCTCAAAGTTAAAAGTGTTTGTAAATATTTTTTAAGTTGGAATTAATCTTGGTCATAAATGAAATTTGAGATTAGTAAAATCCAATAACCAATATATAATAAGTAATGATCATTAAAAGTCTACCTTTTAGTGGTTCATAACCTTTTAATATTTAAAAGATATCCCTAATGCTAGATGATTAAAATGTTAATCTTAATGGTACGTCTTAACTATTTACTATTAGATGTTATGAACTGGTAGAAGGTAGCTTATTAATAACCATTAATAGACTATCTGACGTCTACTAAGTAAGTTGTGATTTGTCATAATACATTGAGCTCTCATTTGTCTTTTTTTTTCAAATATCTTTTCTCATCTAGTAAATAATTTTGATTCTTGCTCCTCTTACTTTATCTATAAATATTTGATATTTCATTTACTTTTATTGTTTCTCGTTATTCACTTTAAGGTAGTTTATACTATTTGTCATTATATTTTTCTCGTTATTCACTTTAAATATTTGTCATTATACTTTTCCTGGGTTCAATTTTTTTAACTCTTAAATCCATTATTACTAGCTATCTAACACTTTTTAAGCTTTTTAAGGTAGATTATAGAATAATAATGTTTTAATTAAGTCACTTAAGTCTATAAAATATTTTAATTAAATCACATAGGTTTTATATTTTATTTAAATTAAAATTTTTAACATGTTTTTTGTTTCAATTAAAAAATATTATTTTATCTTTTTTTTGTAAAAGATGAGGAGTGATGATTAGATTTTAATTATATCTTTTTTGATTATTTTATAATGTATTCCATATAGTTACACTTACACGTATTAAAATTCTGACTCTGTTATCTTCTCATCCATTTATTTCTTAAAACAAAAACAATACAATGATAATTTAATTAATCGCTTAGTAAACCAGTTTAGACAAAATATAAATGACTGTTAATTGAAATAATTTAAAACTTATATGCTTGAAAAATGATGGGATTTTTTAATTCAAATATTAGACAATAAAAGTTTATTCCCATTTATTTCGACGACACCAAAACAAGTATATTCCTCCCTACATCTCTCTAGACAAAACTCTCTCTCTAAGTTACCCATCACGACCAAGATATCCAACTTCAATTTCCACTAAAAACCCTAACCCTAGATCCTCAATCCCAAATCAATCAATCAAATCCCTTCAATCCCCAATCAATCTTCAACAATTCGCTGCATGAAACCCTAAATCCCCAAAAATTCACAGGTGCATGAGCCCCAATTCGCTCACATCATGAACCTTGCACCTCAACCATCGTTCACCAACGATCACACCTTCTCCCCTCCTCCGTCGTCCTCCGGCGACGACAGTTTCGAACAGACATGGTACGGGAACATACAGTACCTCCTCAACATCTCCGCCATCGGCACCATCACCTGCGTCCTCATCTTCTTCTTCGTCAAGCTCCGCAGCGACCACCGCCGGATGCCCGGCCCCACCGCCATTGTTTCCAAGCTTTTGGCCGTTTGGCACGCCACCGGCCGTGAGATCGCCCGACACTGTGGCGCTGATGCTGCTCAGTTTCTTCTGATCGAAGGTGGGAGCTGTACGTTGATTATATTGATAGCGGTTGTGTCTGTTTCAGTTCTTCTGCCGTTGAATTTGTACGCTGGATCGGTGTCTATGGTGGATCAGTTTTCGATGACTACTATTAGTCATATCGGTAAAGGCTCGAAGTTGCTTTGGATTCATTTTGTGTTTGTTGTGTTTGTTGTTGTGTTGGTGCATTATGGGATTAATGAGATTGAAGGGAGGTTGAGAATTACTAGGTTTAGAGATGGATATGGGAACCCTAGTGATCCTAGTAGTGCTAATTCGTCGGCGATATTTACGTTGATGGTACAAGGGATACCGAAGAACATAGGGCCCGAGAGGGATTCGTTGGTGGAGTATTTTCAGCATAAGTACCCTGGGAAGGTTTATAAGGTTATTGTTCCTATGGATTTGTGTGCTTTGGATGATTTGGTGACAGACTTGGTTAAAGTTAGAGAAGATGTGACGAAACTGGTGAACAAAATGGAATCACGAGCTTTGGCGTATGAGGATACGAACTATGGGATCTTAGTTGATTTTCATGAAGGGATTCAGGGGAAGTTGCATGCTTTGTGGCAAGGATTGAAGGATTTATGGAGGAGGGTAAAAGATGAACTAGGGTTTTCGGATGATGAAAAGTTGAGAAGATTGCAGGAACGCAGAGCTGATTTGGAGATGGAAATGGCAGCGTATAAAGATGGAAGAGCGAAGGGTGCTGGAGTTGCGTTTGTGGTGTTTAAAGATGTTTACACTGCTAATAAAGCAGTTCAGGATTTTCGTAATGAGAAGAAGAAACGTGTAGGGAA
Organism: Flaveria bidentis; assembly: GCA_018326385.1. Lineage (NCBI taxonomy): Eukaryota > Viridiplantae > Streptophyta > Magnoliopsida > Asterales > Asteraceae > Flaveria > Flaveria bidentis. The sequence continues at coordinate 28,724 of BJCM01272810.1, read as the reverse complement.
GTTCTTCTCTGTTATGGAGTTGCAGCTTCAGAGAAACCATTGGAAGGTTGAACGGGCGCCTTTAGCAACTGATATCTATTGGAATCATTTGGGATCAACGAAACTGTCTTTGAAGCTTAGGAGAGTGTTTGTGAACACATGCTTGTTATTGCTGCTTCTGTTTTGCAGTTCTCCCCTTGCTGTAATTAGTGCTCTCCAGAGTGCTGGGAGGATTATTAATGCGGAAGCCATGGATCATGCTCAATCATGGTTAACTTGGCTACAAAGCTCGAGCTGGTTAGCAACTATAATATTCCAGTTTCTCCCAAATGTTCTTATCTTTGTAAGCATGTATATAATCGTTCCTTCAGCTCTTTCATATCTTTCCAAGTTTGAACGCCATTTGACTGTTTCTGCTGAGCAAAGGGCTGCACTCTTGAAGATGGTATGCTTCTTCTTGGTAAACTTAATTCTTTTGAGGGCCATGGTTGAATCGTCTCTAGAAAGTGCAATCTTGAAAATGGGTAGGTGTTATTTGGACGGTGAAGATTGTAAAAGAATCGAACAGTATATGAGCGCTTCATTCTTGTCAAGATCGTGCCTTTCATCTGTGGCATTTCTCATCACAAGCACCTTTTTAGGGATTTCCTTTGACTTATTGGCACCAATACCTTGGATCAAGAAAAAGCTTAAGAAGTTTAGAAAAAACGACATGCTGCAACTTGTACCTGAACGAAATGAGGAGTATGCCCTTGAAGAGAATCAAGAAACTGACGGCCTTGAGAGGCCACTAATCTCTACAGACAACTCTGATCTACATGAACAAGATCTTTCTCAATACCCAATTAGCTGGACCTCACCTGCGCCCAAACAAGTGTTTGACTTTGCACAATATTACGCGTTCAATTTGACAATTTTCGCGTTGACTTTGATTTACTCTTCATTCTCTCCGCTTATTGTCCCTGTGGGTGCAATCTATTTTGGGTACAGGTATGTGGTTGACAAGTACAACTTCTTATTCGTCTACAGAGTTCGTGGGTTTCCTGCTGGAAATGATGGGAGATTAATGGATACAGTATTGTTTATAATGAGGATCTGTGTTGATCTATTCTTGGTGTCGATGATTTTGTTCTTTTCGGTTAGAGGGGATTCTACAAAGCTGCAAGCGATATTAACGGTTTTGGTTTTGGTAGTGTATAAGCTTTTGCCTACTGAGAATGGTGGATTCCAACCAGCATTGTTGCAGAGCATACAAACTGTTGAGAATGTTGTAGATGGGCCTGTGGACTATGAGGTTTTATCTGAACCTAAGTTTGAATGGGATACATATTATTCTTGAATCTGAATTCTTCATGAATGCAATATGTTTTGGGCCAGAAATTTTAGACATGTTTTCTTGAGATGTACAGATATATCCGCGTGTATCCGAAGCTTTTGTGTTACTTAAATTCAGTAAAACCATTTTCCTTATCAATAAATGCCAGCATTAGCATGTTCACCATCTGTACTCGTGTTCCTCTCAAGCTCACTCCTCGACAACCGATCAGGGTAGAGTCATTTTAACGATTAGGCCTTGTGAATCGTGTAGGGATCCTTTAACTGGATGTCTAGTAGAACCAATGTTGGTGCTCTATAACCTCTCTGTGTGTTGCATCTCCTTCGGCTAAATCTGTTGTGATTATTTAAACGAATGTGGTGATCGAGTATCAGATACTTCTGCCTTACCCTCTCCAAAACCTTTAGTGACATGTGGAAGTAGAACCAAATCTACTTGCTTAAAACCAACTCATGATGGATCCCTATAGGCTAGCCCAGCCCTCCGCTGATGTTTGTCATCACCCGTTCACCACCGTACGAGTTAACGTCAAACACGTCCATAACCGCCACCCCTGCATCTACTATGGCCTCCTCAACTGTCGTAGCAGCTCCCATCACCAATGTAGTCGCCACTATGGCCACCTCCACCACTGCCACTGTTGTCGTGCCACCACATTGCAGTCGTGCACCCCGCCTCTGTCTATTGTTCCACTAACCATCATGAACACAAATGTTAGGTGACCACATGTTTTTTTCTACTAGACATCCAGTTAACCTGAAGTGATGTTTAGTTAGAAGACAACATGTTTTGGCGTACTTTGACAGTTTCTATATAGACCGTTTCATACAGCGAATCCAGGGTGGGTGGGTTTGGAAATCGTTTCACATCAGAACATTTTTAACACATGATAATGTTAGGTATCAAACAAGTTATAGTTTCAGTGTAGTTTTAAAGATTGATATTAAATTCGAAACTTTGTAAAAAAATCGAAAACATAACAATACCATTCATCCATATAATTTAATCGTATTAAATTTCAAAAATATTAAATTCATTCATACTTCTTATTTTCAACTTTCCAGGTTTCATGAAAAGTATATTCAAACTATTAGGTGATCGAATCACAACGAAATCTTTTTTAGTTTGAATTATCAAATTCATGAAACTATTCAAATATATCATTAAAAAATTTTAAAATTGCGAGAAAACCTTAATTAAAAGTGTTAATTGTCATTTTCGTTCATAAGGTTTTGTGCCTTTAGCCGTTTTATCAACTTCAGCTAAAAACTTGTTATTTTCATCTACTTCAGCTAACGTCGTTTGTTTTACCCGTTAAGCAAACATCAACTTTGAATATTAACAACTATCAAATAATGTTTGAATGTTCGGGGCAATTAAACAATGTTTATTTATACTTTTTTTCTTGTAAGATGTAAAAACATAAATGCTCCTCACATGAGGTTCACATAGTGATTACTTAACAAAAATGAGGTTAACGAAATTGAATGAAAATTTCAAGTTGTTTAAATGTCAGCAACATATGATGGAAATTTTTTGTTTTTGAATGAAAATGGTAAAATGCACCGAACCTAGATGCGAAAATGATGATTTACTCTAATTAAAAAGTAAAATTAATATAACTATAACACTTTAGGCCAAACGCCATGCTCTTCTGCACGAGGTGATGGTTAAGAGGCGTGAACACCACTCCTCTTTAGGCGTTAAGGATGTGCTCATGAAGACTTCATATGGCGTGAGTGGGATTGTTTATATAGAATAAAATATATAATAATATCAAATTGAGAAAAATGTAAATGAGATGGGAGTGAAATGGAATGAGATTTTCCTTGTTCTTTGAGTAGGTGAGATGGAATGAAGAAAATATAAGATGGATGATACGAAGCATTGCGAAATGAAAGATAAAAATTGGGCCGGAAACGAACCGAACTAATACAAATAAGTTATTGTTCGTGTTCGTTTATTAAGAAAAAAAAATTATTCATAAACTATTCACGAACTGACGAACACTTACCGACCGTGATTAATTGTTCGTTTTCATTCACTAAAGAATGAATATGTTCATGAACTACTCGCGAACACTTATCACGCACAAAAGAACACAAACAAGTTTATGAACACAACAAATACAAATAATCATATATTTTTATAGAGAAAATTTATATTTTCATCACAAACATTACACATCAACCAAAAATAAATAAGTAGTTAACATAAATATCAGAAAATAGTTGATATAATTATCATAAAATAACTAACACAAAAACTATCGAACGTTCACGAATGGACATTAACAAACATAAAGAAACACATTATTAAACGTTCAAGAACATAATGAACGAACGAAGCTTGTGTTCATGTTCACGCGTCTAACTAAACGAATAAGATCTTTTTGTTCGTGTTCGTTCATTTACTAAACGAACATCCACCGAACAAGTCACGAACTGTTCATTAAACGTTCGTTACGTTTAAAACCCTCAAACTAAATACACATATCGCTTTATTATAACAACTTATTCTGCTAGAATTTAATAATTTGCATACCAATTAGCTTTTGTTCTCTACATTTGTAATTCTTTGGGCATAATGGCTCGACACGTGCCGGTGGACGGTGTGGGTGCACATGAAAAGCAACCGGAACCACCCGGTTGCCCTTGACTTATGAAGATTCCAGCAGTTTGTTGCGGAGGTAGTTTGATTTTGTTGTTATTGTTCTTTGCACCTTCACAGTTGCTTCTTATGACACTTTACCCCCTTCATGTTTACGAGGTTCTTTAAATATGACGAAAAGGGGGTTTGTTGGAAGTTGGAAGTTGGAAGTAGTAAAGGTACTTGACGAAAACCGATTTTTGGTCTAGTTCATGAAGTAATTGTAATATAGTTAGATCTTCAATAATTTTTGTATATAAATTGTTAAGTCTTATTTAAAATATAAAATTATAAACATTATTTAATATAACCAAATTTATATATTCATTTTAGTTGGGGAAAATGTAGATTGGGTTAAATAAAACATTGAATAATAATAAAATATTACTCTATTGTTATAATGACAAATGAATAACGTTTTACAAGTGGTAAAAGCATGGTTGTATAACTCTTTTTTACATAGTATAAAATGAGATATTTCATAAAATATGATGGATAAATCATCTTACATTTGTTATTTGCATTTATTTAGATTTTATAAAGACTTGATTAACAGATGTATACAAGTCTTGAATACATGATCATCAATTTGATTTCCTCTAACATGATTTTACAAGTTTTGTTAAAGAGAAAAATTATGTTTCAGTTATAAACTTGTAGCGGCCACATGACAAAAATAATAGCCTAAATATTTCATTCGTTTATAAAAGAAAGTTAGAAGGAAAGATTACTAATAAAAATATTACCTTCACATCTTTCCAACTCTTTTTATTAAAAAACTCAAAATCACAAATTTCTTGATGATATCGAGCTTTCTCCTAAATACCCTGATTCAAGGCCAAAAACTTCCTGCCACTATCGTATAGTATTCATCTCTATTTGGTAATAAATAAAGCATATATGCCCCCTTTTGATCTCTTAGAAACTTTATCAAACGGGCTTTGAAATTTGATATGATACTCATGAGATCGTTGATATCGATGATATTAATAGTCAAATATTTCTTCCCAATAATGTATGTTGTCAGCTAAAAAATCTTATAATTGTTTCAGAACAACTAGAAAAAGATTCTTTAACCATAAAAAAATTCGGTTCAAATGTGTGATACCTATCCAAAACTTTTTGCAACTTAATTATAGATGACAGAATCATCAAATATGTGAACATTTCAAACCCAAACTTAATATCACTAGAGACCCCGAAAACAAAGAGAAGATTTGTACAAACGAGTTCGCATATTACTTTTCCTTTCTTTCACTTCTCTTTTTGAAAGGAACTTGGGAACACAATGTTATGACAATCAATCATGTGTTTCGTAAATGTTACGATTTACGAAACAGATTGACTTGCATTTCATACGATATATAGTTAAGAGCCCCCACTCAATATTCGCTATGTACCCAATGCTTTATAGCTTGTACACGGTCAGACACTTTTTGATCCAAACTTCGCATTATTACACCCGTTCAACTGAGGATCATATCATAAAGCTTTGTTATATAGCCGATATCTGAAATTTTGTTATTCTTTTTGATTTTCTAGCTACTATCCTATAGTGGTTAAAAGTCCAATTGTATCAATGAGATATCCATCTTAGCCTATAAGTATGAATGCAGGATCATTATATAGTTATCATAAAGCAATAATAAGTGATTGGTTTATCCTTTTCTCTCCACTTTCTATCTCTATTTTCATTTTAAACTTTTTAATTGTTTTATGTCAAGATAAACACCAGCGATCGAAATCATCGTTGACAACTAAGGGAAGACGACAATTTGTCCACTAAGGAATCGCTAAGGGTCTAAGAAAGTAGATAAAACCAAAAAACAATGGATGGTGGTGCATGTGTTTGGACATAGAAAATGGAGGTTGTGTATACGAGCAACAAATGTCTTTAAGGATTTGTCAAACAAATAAACAAATATCACACTTCAAACTATTCTTAGGATTATGGCTAAAAAGGTAGCGACAAATTAACATGACCGCAAAAGTGTTGGATTTGTCTAAGCAAGGGTGGACTATAGAGATGAGGTGCGGTTTTCATGTGATATACGTAAAAGTTATGTTTTATGTTTGTATCCGACGTTTGATTGAGACCATATGTTTTCAGACGACTACAACTAAAAAAAAAGCTTACCATCACAAACAAACACAATTAATACCCTTGTTCTATTTTGTGAGTGATCACCATCATATGCTTTTTGCTCTTTTCTTCAAAATATATATTTTCTCCAAACACTTCTAAAATATTTGTTCTTCAAATATATCACGACTCTGAGTTTATGATTTAGCTACTCGTTTATCCATTCAATTTATCTTTCTTGCAATCAAACTTGAGTAACATACACATTCTTTTAAATTCTTCTATGGTATATTTTTAACTACTTATTAATCCATTAAGATACTAATTAAATATGAAATTCAGACCGCTCAACTTGATTTTCAACCCAAACCACTCGTCACGCTGAAAACATGTAAATTCAGTTCTCATTACTTCCAAGTGCAGATTTAACATTTCAACACGTTTAAACATGTTGAAGTGGTCAATTAAATGATCATTAGCCGATTAAACTAGTCAATTCATCATTTTAACATTTGAAGTTTAACTTAGACATAAGACATCATGTTTAGTAAAAATACCAATTTAAGAAAACTATCATTTTCATATTTTACCAAAATCTTTTGATCTAAACATATTTTAACTAACTGGTGATGATTAAAACAAATTTATGCTCAAAATGTCACTTTGAGTCAAATTGCATCATCAGAACTTCAAAACACACATATGACAAGTTCTCTATGTTACCAATGTATCTAAGATTAATGTATTCCATGAAGTTATAAACATCATTTGTGAAAACTTTAATTTATTGGGTAAACTTTTCTTTTCCCTGGTTAATTTTTTTTCAATACACTCTTCGAATTTTGTATTTGTCAACCATGGGAACCAATTCACTACTTTGGTCTTCAATTTTACGTAAGTTTGCTTGTTACGTTTGGTCCCTCTAGTTGATGTTGCCGAACTTTGACCACACAAGCGAGCATTTGACTTTTGAGTTTTGACCTTTATTTTGACAATTTATGACATTTTAAGTCCACATTTAATAATATTTATAATCACGGCATGCAGTTAAAACTTAAAATACCTCAATTAAAATCCACCAAACAGAAGTGTTTCATGAAAAATATGATTTGCAGTTATAAGTTCTCTGAAACAATTGGGTCAAAAGAATAACATCTTTAATTGTCAGGTTTCATAATTCATTGACTTGTTGTTATATTGTTATAACATGTTGGCATATTAACGTCTGAAGTGAAGAATGTTAAGCTAAAGATGTAACTCTCCCGCTAGAGTCATTAACGATATCAAATCACTTGCTTATGTATGGGTGAAGAGTCAGTCATCTATGAGAGTTCTTGAATGGGGTCATTAGTGTGTCTTTGACGTTGAAATGGTTGCACGTAAGTAAGGCTAGGAAGAATCTGTATATTTTCTCTTTCAAATTTGCTTGTGCGTGTATTTTCAGGTTTTAATTTTTTGCTAGCTTTTTATTTTGAATAAATGTTTACTACTAGTAAAAAAGGAAAAAAAAAACTCCATACAATAATAAACAAGTTCCAATTAAATCACTCGTATTTTTGTTTGTTCCAATCAACTTACTAATATTTTATTTGTTCCACTTAGATCATTAAAGCTTTACGAGTGTTTCAATTACCTCATTCATATTTTTTTAATTTTCTTTAATAAGTCACATTTTTAAAAAATAGTTTGGTTCTTTATAAATATTGTTCCTTTTTTTAAATACTTCAAAATTTTATTAAATTTTACGTGACCTAATTTATACAATCTTAAAACTTTAGTAACTAGATTAATAGACAACACTATTTTATATGTGACCAGATTGAGATAAAAAAATTATGAGTGATCTGATTGAGACAAATAAATTTAGGAGTAATCTGATTATAACAATCATAAAACTTGACTAATATTTTACAAATTTATCTCCAAAAAAATATTTGAACTATATATTTAGTCAAAATTCCTCTTCATCTTATGATAAACATACGTTTCTTTCAATTTATAGACTTTCTTTTATGTTTCACTTTAGTTGTATATACTTGTAATCATTTTAACTATAATATTTTATCTATCATATTTCTAGTAGTTATCAACGATTTTGGCGATTCTCTAAGTTACCTTACATGCTATTTTTTGACAATCATGTTGGTCATTCTCTAAGTTACATTTTACATTTGTTTAGAACATTTGAAACATCTTTTCATTACAACTTGTAGTGTGTGTATCAAATTACTCTTACACTTTTGCTTTCATAAAATAAAAAAAAAACATTAACTTTTGTGTTCGCATAGTAATGTGCATCTACAGACAATAAATACTTATATTTGGTGGGATTGGTCTATCGTTCACAAAATGTACACATAAACTTAAAAAAAATAAAGAAAAAATATACAACCTACTCTCCCTAATTTTGTTAGGAGTATGTTATTGATACATTTAATTTTTTTTATAATTTATATAATTTTTTATACATAGATATAGATATATGAAGAGATATAAATACAATAAAATATTTTAATAAAATGCCTAAATAACATAGAATGTCTTAATAACATAAACGATAATTTCTAACTAATAAAGTTACACATGCCATTGAACCATTCACAAAAACACAAGGACCAAAGATGCAACAACTAAAACTTCAGGGCCACATTCATACAATCCCCACACACCTAAAATTCAAGCAACGCTAATCTCACAGGCAACAACTCCAACCATTCCCCAAAACTACCCTCGGATCAACCCCACACCCAAGTAAAAACCCCACGGTAAAAAGGGCATTCCCGACATTTCCTACCACCCAAAAGCGTCATTTACCAAGAGATAGAGGTAAAGTAACAGCCCGTCACCGTTCGTGCGTGCATTGTATCGTGTTGTATATTGTATGTGCGTCTGAACATCAGCCTCCGTGCTGTTGTGTGTGAGAGCCCCGATCGGATCCTCTGGTGATCCATCGAAGCAAAAATCTTTGGAACATCAAACCCTAACATAGCATTCTCCGTTGATTACATTAGTTGTAAGAATATTATTCTCCTATTATCCCCCAATTTTGATTGTTTTTTTGGGGTTTGATTTTGTAGAAACGCTATCGGCGATCGGTGAATCGGTTTATCGGTGTATCGACCTAGAACCCTAATTTGAGTCCGTGTGTGAATCGCGTTTGAATTGGATTGTGTTTGAGTGTTTTTGTTTTGAATAAAACCCTATGGCTGCAACGAACGTTCAATCTGGTGACGGTGGGTTAAACAGCCCTAGGTTGCAGCGCGGGGTTGCGTCGCCGTGGAGTCGGGTTGTTCGCGGCGACGGTGGTGAGTCGGAGTCTGTGTCGGCGTCGGTGTCTCCGGGTTTGGTGGCGGCGGTTGGTGGTGCTCCGACGTCGCCGTCGTGGCCGGCGGTGACGGAGCGTGGTGGTAACGGTTCGCCGGATTGGTCTCCGGTTAAGGCGGTGCAGGAGGGGGTTAGCTCCGGTGATGAGGTTCAGGCTGATGGTTCTGATAATAGTGGTGGTGCGTGTAAGAAGCCTGTGTGGAATGTGGTTTCGAATGGATTTGTGGAGGCTGTTAGTCCGGTTATGGGCGCAGCTTGGCCTGCGCTCGGTGAGTCGACTAAACCGACGCGTAAGTCGTCCTCGTCGGAGTCGTTAAAGGCACTGTCTGATGGTTCTTTACCTCCGGTGTTACAGGTAGTAGCACCATTATCTGTTTTTAAGACACGGTTATTGGTAACATGTTAATTGATTGTTTAATCTGTAGGAGTTTGACAAATTGAAGCTTTTTCACAAGCATAATTAGCTCATTGATTTATGTAGATGAAAATTTGGGTTAGAACATATCTGTGCATGCTCGGTAATCTTTTAGATGCTTATGAATAATGAATTCTTTTACTTAGGAAGTTCTCAAAACATACTTATCCTATATGTTATAATTTACGGTGATCATATTTTGGTTCTTAGATTGTCCTTAGTAGGTGAATTGGGCGATTTGTATTGGGTGTTCTCACTTCTCACCTTTACTTTAGATATGATGACCCGTATACACTTCTTGTGTCTGTATACTTTGTTGCATTGTAGGTTACAGGAAGTTCCTCTCCATCACATAAACAGGGAACAACCAATAGTTTGAATTCCACTTCAACACCAAACCATGTGGCCCCATCCAGGCAGAGGTCCATGAAGCGAGGTGGCGGCAGTTCTAGTGCAAATGTATCAGCTAATGGGGTGGTTGCTCAGCAGCCACCTCCAACTAGCCAGGATTCGGTTGTGGAAGCACCACATAATACATCTGGGAAGTCAGGAAATGCTGCTGAGCAGCCTTCTCCAAGAGACCATGGACATAAAGAGTCACAAAAAGGGGGCTTTGGATCACAATCTCACAGCAGTGATCACCATCATCAAAGGGGTTCATATAGAAGAGGTAATGGTGGTTCTTATCATCATAACTATGGAGGGAAACGAGATCATGACCGTGGGAATCCGGAATGGAATCAACACAGTAGAAGCTTTAATAACCGAGATACACACTTGCAGTCTCAGAGAGGTTTTTCAAGGGGTTATATACGACCCGCTGTACATACTTCTGCAGCATTCATTCCTCCACCAATGCATGTGCCAGTACAGCCTTTTGGCAACAACATGATGTACCCTGGTGAGGTTTTCTATTATCATGTAGTTATAATATAAACTTTGTGGGTTTCAAGTAATTCTTATTTCTTGCAGATATGGTGTCTTCCTTAGTTTATGTTCCGGGTCCAGCTACACCTGCAATGCCTTTTGGTCCACAGTTACCTCAAGTGTACTTTCCTGGACATGATCCCCTGTTGTATGCTAATATAGTGAACCAAATCGATTACTATTTCAGGTACGTCATTAAAATGCAAATTAAATTTATGGTGGTTTCTAGGATTTAACGGCTACTGTTTGATTGCAGTAATGAGAACCTGGTCAGAGATACATACTTGAGGCGAAACATGGATGAACAGGGTTGGGTTTCTATTGGCTTGATAGCTGGCTTCAAAAAAGTGAGCATTTAAGAATAGTTCGATTGATTTTTTCACGTTATTTGTTGATGTGTCCTTCCATGTTACGTCCATATTTTTGCAATTTTACAATCATTTGTGCATCTCAAGCATTCAAACATCACTGTATGGATGCAACTTGTGATCAGTTATCGAAATGTTTTGACTATATCGGATATTGTACAAGCATAATGTTTGGGCAAAATTTGTTTAAAATCTTGCTCTTTTTAACATCAGAGCCTATCAGTTTTCCATGGATTTATTTTTATGGGATTTTCATCTTTAAATACTTTAATTCTCTATCAGCAAGTACGGATCGTTTTCATGTAATAATAGTTTGTAAGAGACTAAAATATAACGTGGCAAAATCTAATATGTTCATTTAAATGCGTCATGTTACATTATTTCAGAAACACATTCGGTAATTCAGTAGTCTTTAAACTAATGCTTACAAATGAGTGTGTTAACAGTCAAATGATTTTCTTGTAGAAGTAAAATGGACAATGAATTTATCTTGTGTCTTTTTTTCTAAGTCTGCTTATATGCACTTTGATTTATATGCTCCTATAATTTGTTCATGTGCTAATGCAATCTACTTTATTCACCCAACAGACATAATATTACTTTCCTCAATAAAGTCAAATGCATAATCAACATGTAACATTTTTGTTTTACCAATTCGTGTTTAAACTTCATGCTTTCTTATAAAAAGAGATGCCCTTGCAGCTAATCTGTTATAGTTTGCAGGTTATGTTTATTATTGTTTCTTCTTTTCTGCAAATAATAATGTTCCATTGATGGGCTCTTTTATTCTTGCCTGTTTTATTCATGTCCTCATTTAGATTAACTTTTATTTCCATTATGATTGTTATACATGTATCCTTGACTTGATGTGCTTCATCATCTTGATAATCTTCTACTCTTTCTTGAGAAATTTCTGGAAGATGGATTGATGCATTATTATGATTTTTATGTTTGTTTTGAGACTCTGACCTAGAAGTCAGTTCTTGGTCTCCACTCTCTTATGCCTAAAGAAGTCCGTTTTGTTCAGTGTTGATACTTGTTATTGACTTGTTTCAAACTTTTGTTTAGACCTAGTATGTTCACCTCATCTTTAGCTCTATATAAATATGACATGATGTTTTTCCCTATAACAGGTTTCCTATTTGACGGATAATATCCCACTAATATTAGATGCTATGCGAACTTCAGCTGTCGTGGAAGTGCAAGTAAGGATTATTGTTACCATGCCACTTTTATATAACTTTTGTTGATAACTTGCGGTGGTATCTCTTCGTATCAGTCATATTCTAGATTGTATGTTCTGTTATGCTTTTTCACTCCAAATTTTCCCCTCAATTTTTGAATGATAACTTCCTAATACCTCGTAGGGTGACAAGATACGGAGGCGAAATGATTGGATGAAATGGATAATGCCTGCACCTGCTCAATACTCAAATCCATCAAGCCCTCAGACCAACCATGAAGGTTTGGTGTCACAGGTTCAGGGCCTTTCGCTACATGAGCAGGCTTCAACAAATCAGGTTCATATGGCTGAAACTTACTTTAGCCGGTCAAGTTCTGAGGAATTCACTGGAGGTGAGGAGACCATTGGTGTTACTAGTCAACAGGCTCGTTTTGACCATGCAACTGTGGTTTGAAGCTCACTGCAACAGAGTTTTATTAACTAAAACTGGTGTTTTGAGAAGAGTGGACCTCAATTATGATGATATGGGCTAAATCCTTGATTCCCATGGAAATGATGTTTTGAGAGGCACATGGACAGACCAAAATTTTTTTTTAAAAAAAGATAAATTAAAATCCTAAAAAATAAAAATAAAAAAACCAAAAAAAGGTGGAAAGACTAATAATGACTGAAAGAAACACCAAAAGGATAGAGTTATTATGACAGTAGTAAGTATGGGTTTGCTGGATTTAAAGATTTACTTTTATGTTTTGAAATTATCTGTCCATTATGGTTCTTGGTTTATGTTTGACTTGATGATGATCCTGGGGGAAGATTTTGTGATTTACTTCCCCAACAATACCACATTACTCCCACTGTTCTGCTAAGAGTGAGTCTCATGGTCCTTTTAACCTCTACTTTGAGGTGATTTGGACTTGTGGGATTTGATCAAGTGAAATGGATGATTGATTGATTGATTGTGTGCTTTATAATGGACCTTTTATAAGCTCATTTGAATATGATCTGCTCCGCTCCCCTTTACATTCAGTCGTGCATGTTATTGAACTTTCAATGCAGGTGCAGAGTGTATGGGTATGATGCTAACACGTCTGTTTAAGGCTGCTGTTTTATGTTATATATTTTTATATATGTTACTGGTGTCTTGTTCTTACTGCATAATTATTTGAGCCTTAAGTTGCATAGAGGTTGCATGGTCTGGCAAAGGAAAATCTATAAAGGCCAAGGCCTTTGTTAGAGATGTCTGTTGCATGTTGAGTGGCATATTCTTCCCGTCCCTGTCATCCTTTCTAGGTAGCACTATTTCATACAAACTACCACAACACCTACTATTTCATGGAGAAGCACTTAAGTTGGATTTTGCTGGTACTTTACCATCACAAAAGTTATAGAATAGTTTGTATGTTCTATGAGAAAACCGTTTTAGAATCTGGAAATTTGGCCTTATGTATCCTCTTAACAAGCTTACTGAAGGTGGTTTGAATTAAGTTACCTGGAGTGATAGCAGTACAGCTATCATAAGTGTATGTATAATCACTAAGGCTACTAGTTGAACCGTACAGTAAGTGTAATCGAGAAGTTTCTATGGCGTCTGGAATCAGCCTGGAGAGTCGGTTAATTCTATGGATTGTTAAGCAATGATAAGTTGGCAAGGAGCTGGAGGACTATAAATGGAATGAGGGATTGTTCCGTTTAGGTATGGTTACGACTTCCAATGGTTCTATATTAGCTTGTTATAACCAAACAAAGCGTGTTAAAATTAGAATGAGTAGACAAATTAGCTCTGCCAAGATTGTTGTGCTAGGATAGAGGATGCATATTCTGGATAGACGGATGGCTATGTTTATGAGAAAATTTTTCTTTAAAGCTCTTGTTTAGGAGTTAAATAACTTACATGAAACATAACTTCACTTTACAGAAATCAAAGGAATTGTTCCATGAGGTTAGAGCTTGTGATCATTGACTTGAACTAAAGTAGAAATGGCAGCATCAGTTAGAAATATTATAACAAATTTAAGATGAGAACAAGATAGAATAGTTGTTGGCCTGGCAAGCAATAAAGCGAATGGCATGTACTAGTGTTTTTCTATCATAGTATACACTGACACGTCGAATGGCAGAACTTTATGTGTGCTAATTTATGCCAATAAATCTTTAAGGATTCTAATCTCTTGTAGTTAAAAGTTAAAAACAAATATATCAAACATTCTTCGTATTTGATGCCTGTATTGGCATCTTAGAGCAGCTCTTTTGTGTTATGCATTTTAACCAAGTCAGTTAAAGATTAGGTTTCTAAGTTTGAGTACAGTTCAATGTATGGTTTGGGATGGTACCATCACCAATTCGGCACAACCATCACCACAATCATTGTTCTCTATCACATACGACAACACCGCCCACATATCGTACCATCCCTAACACTGTCACGTGTTACCATTGCCACCATCATCACATTTATAATATAATAGTTACCAACTTTCTTATGCATCATGAGTTGTATCATGTGTTTGGTAGGTTATACTATCTTTTGTCTTTATTTTTTCTTTAATATTTAATATTCTATTTTAAACCAATACTATAACACCCCAACCCGAGAAGGCTGACGTGTCACTATCACAGTAATCAAAATCCAAAACATCATTCCATTATTCATAACGATTAAAAATTAAATAACCAAAAAGAAAATATTAGTCTAAAATCTAACAGAAAAGTCATTACATCAAATTAAATAAACTCTTTTTTATGTAGATTTTCACTCTTCACTCCCCTCCCGGATGGCCCTTCTGACCTGACGTGCATGAAAACAAAAGCACGCCTGAGCATAACACTCAGTGAACGGAATAACAGATAACAAAAATAAACAGATATAATGATGACAGAGGATAACATAATATCGAATAGAACATAACCCGAGCTAATAATCATATCATATAATAACTGAAGAGAGGGAACACAGGTAGCGAGCCCGTGAACCAATGTGAAATGGAGTATGGGCAGACATACAGACCATTTACCAGAGTCCTAAATGGAGTGGTGTACAACCATCCATCAGGAAATACAGGACTAACCTAGGATTGAATCATACGCCTCTGAGGAAATAATAATATAACAGGACGGCCAACATAATTTCAGGGTCCTCTTTAGAGACGTCGTGATCTCAGCTCACCGCCACGGTTGGTGCCACATTATCGATGCCGCAATAACGCGTCTTGGTCACCCCAAAGATAGGGAGAGCTCGGGTAACAAATTTCAACAATATAAAGTAGTCTAGCTACTTATAACAGAGTCAAAAGCAAACTAACTACATATGACAAGAATCAAAACTAAAGATGAACAGGAATAAAATATGAGACAAAAATCAGGAATCCGTACCTTAGTTTAACAAAAATAAAGCCAAGCAATAGTACTTTCTTTTCCCTTTTCTCAACCGGTACGAGAACCTATAGTTTCACTAATAGTCTTAGTTAAGTTTACTTGAAAAGTTTAAACTGTTGGTTTGTTAATCTTCTGGCGACAAAATCTTAATCTAATTAGGAAAACTACAATTAATTACTTATTATTCTATCATTTCAAGGGTTATACAAATCTACTCATATTAAGGGTTATACATGACAAGCTCACGCGCACAATTATCAATACATTTTATTTTATAAGTTTTAAATTTAATCATAATCAAATGGGTATAAACGCGTGTACATCCGCTAAACATATAAATTGAATTCATTTTACAGTATTTAATATTTCAAATTTCTTAATTGCTAAAACTACTCATTCGTTAAACTCCCAACAACTCATATTCAAATTATATATTGTTCCAAATATGTACACATGCATTTGAAAATCATGGCTGCTAAACTAATTTGGTTAGCTATTAAATTGTGAAGTTTGTTCTGATATATAATTCTTTAGATTTCAATTCATAATCACTGTAATCCAATCCTCAAATATCATGAATCCTAAAAAAACAAGACAAACAGAGATCCACAGCTGTTCATTTTTAGCTATGTCATATTACCAACCAAATTCTAAACCTCAAAACCAAGTTAGTCACGTCGCCGGAATGCTTTAACAATATATAACCACATATTTAAACACAGATTCTGAATTTATCTCTTAGTTATAACCAACTGATGGACGAAATTATTACCTCAACAATGAATACACAACAGTAACGATTTTACGGGTGCATTACGGCTGCATAGGTTATCGTAACGACTTATAAAATCTTAAAATAACAACTCCAGAGATGCCGGATTCAAGGAAAAAGAGTAGATTGATTCATTACCTCAAAAATACGACAGAAACAAGCTGTAATTTCGAAACCACGATGACGTTATACGAATGCTAGAGGGTCTGTCGGAGTGAGATTACAAAGTCAAATTAGAGTTTTGCAGGTGTTCGATTGGAATAACCAAAATAGTGATTGTAGCATAACAAAACAAGATTTTCAAACGAAACTATATGATGTTAGGTACCTTGTCTTCCAAATCGAGACCGATGACGTTGGGTCGGATTCAACCCACGTGTTCACACGACGAAGCAACGGTGGGTTTGCAACAACAAGAAGGCTGATTTTGTGGTGGTTCATGGTGGATATAAGCCGTTTGCGGTGGTTCGAACATAAACGCAGAAGATGGGAAGATTAAGAGCTGTGTGAGCGATTGATACTATTTGTCACGATTTTAATACGAGTTTTACCAACGTTGTTAGTCGTTAACACTGATATGAGATTGATACTATTTGTCACGATTTTAATACCCCACTGCAACGCAGAGGGCTTAATTACTAGTTTTAACTCAATAACAATTTTATAAATCAAAACATGTGTCTTTTTTTTCAGAAATGATAGATCCACTAAGAAAGCAAGCAAAACTTTACAAAAGGGAAACAATGAAGGAATATTCCACCAAAAAATATATTATCCACCCTGTCAAATGTGTGTCCTTTGAGATTGTAGATAATGTAGTCACATGTCATCCAAGTTGTCAACTGCATAGAGCTTATATAACCTTAAAAGACCATACGAACTTATAGGCCTTAGTAGCTTAAAGGCTCCATGTATTGAAAGGGTGGCGCGCTTGTTATCGACTTTTGTGGACCTGCAAAAATCCAGTGTCCATTACGTTAACATGTCCCTCGCCTTTTTGACAAAATGGTTAAACTTGAAGAGTGTTAAATAAATATTACGAACCAATTAGACTTTGTCCAAACATACCATGAGTTCCTCTAATCTCGACTTCTCGTAGTTCTTGTACAAGGGCGCAGCAGCAGCACAGAAAATGAGATAGAAAGTCATCACAACACCCTCCCTGTTAAAAGAGAGTGTACATCTCCTATATATTAATGGGATATAAATTCATAAACTAACAGATGAATGCAATCTTGGGTATTTGATATATTATTCAAATATTAATTTTTATTACCTTAATATTCAAAGTCTTTCGAAGCTTCCTTCTGATGCAGCAAGTATAGCAACAACATGATAGAACAAGAGAATAAGCCATGAGCTCGTTGCAGGCCTCTGCAGAAGCTGATCAATGCAAACACCATCATGTTTGACATCATGAGATGAATAAAGATACAAAAACCTAAAAAATCATATAAATTTATTTAAGTTTTTCGACATCTTCTTACTTGTGTGCCGGCCTGTTGCCACAGTAGCAATCTTTGAAGACGTGCCACAAGGAAAGAACAAAGTTTTTATGCCTACAAAAGTACAATATGAACAACTTGCTTAGAACACATTACTATAACATTTTATTAAGACTCTTTTGATTATGCTGCAAAACATACACATCCATGGCTCTGAACAACAACCGAGTAGATCTGAATGCCATTCTCCATCTCGTTGTGATCCTCTCGTAGAGAGTAAATCTTTTTTACTTGTGACCGAAGAATTGCTTCTGCAAGAAACTTACATTAAGTTTTAATGAAATACAATGAAGCAAACTTGTAAGCAGGAGAAACAAACCTCGAGACAGCCGAATCACTTCCATTATGATTTCCTGTATAGTTGCTAAGATCTGAATAACTAGGCTCCATTTTCTTGCAACTTTTGTTTGTTGAATCCTTCTTTGATTCAGACTTTGAAGCGACGGCTTCTGTAACCTCAATCAGATGTTGGATTACTTCACATTGCCCTACATCTAAATTAGCCTGCGAATGCTCTAATTCCACTTGAAGCTTTTCACTTTCTTTCTGGATAGCCTTATTGAAGGGCAGGTGCGGGTACGTACAAGAAAGTGTTTTCTTTAGAACATCAGCATCAGTATCCGAGGGCATCGGCTTCATAATCACATCTTGCACCTTTATATCTTCGTCATCTAGTGTGTACTCCCGTTGGTCCATTTCTATATATTCCAATCTTTCCTGCTTACAACAAATTGCCAAAATCTTTAAGATGATAGAATACATAACTCATAAGAATGTAGGTAACAAGATTATTTTCACTCACAACAAGACTCAAACTTTATTAATATTTCAATGCAGGGTCATATCTAATATGGTCATATTGATGATGTGACATCTGACGTGTCAATAACTTTGACCGTTTTGACCTTTTTCGACGCCTTTTTATGCAATTAATGGAAGTAACATATGTCTATAGTTAAAGTGAACAAATCATACCCTGACTCGAGCGTTATCCACTAGAGTAATGAGAGGGATGATCTTCAAGTATCTATCTATTTCATTCTGTGCCTTTCTGAACTGGTAAACAATGTTCCATCCCATAGCAAGTAAGTACAGATAACTTCTATCTTGACAACTGTTGACCAAAATGTAAGACCTTCTCAGTGCATCCTCTAGTTGCTCCAACGGCTCGCGTGTTTCAGGGTACTTTTTAAGTTCTGAAATCTTAAGCTGTTGTAAGAGATTTCCAATCAACTTTAGATGCATAGCAAATTGCTTGCAGTTCTTCTTGTGCATTCGGGCTGTACTAGCCGCTTGCACAATCATCCCTATTAACTTCACCGCGTCCAACCCTGTTAATTGAGCTACACTCGCAATCTCCCCCAAATGCTCCCATGCTGCTGCCATTTCAGCTTCACCACCTGTGTTTTTATTCACTTTTAATTCTATATTTATGATAATACTTATCTCTAAACAACCATTTGCTTAACACATGTCTCCACGGTTAAAGGGTATTTGGCATCGTGTTTTGAAAGTGATTATGTGATATGGAATAATCAGAATTAGATAATAATCATCTGTAGCATAACAAGATGCAAGAGATAGTGTTTGTTCATGTAATCATGTCTGAATTGGTATGTTAATCAGATAATCCAGTTGATTTCAATGATTTGAAGAAATGAACTGACCCATAAATTATCAGATAACTGATTATAAACAATCAAATAAACAGAATCATATACATGGAGTTTTACCTTATGGTTAGAACGTTAGAGTTCGTCTAACTACTTGTATCTGCTTGATGCAATGTGTTGAGTTATTGTTGTTCTGTGATCGTTTGTGGGAATAATTGATCGAATTCGACGAAGTTGATCTTCTTCTTCATGATCAAAATAACATTGCTCTTGTTGTTATGTGATCGTTTGTTTATGCTTTCATTGAGTGTTTGTTTTCTTCATCTTCACGGAGATATATACGTAACAGAAAAATGGTTATCTTGTCTGCTCAAACTTGTTTAATTTTAAAGGGGTGGTGTTTATAAATGGTTAAAATAATTTGGAGCTTGGGACGTGTTTAGATTTATATGATTTGATTCACAGTTGGAAAGCTTGGGATTACATGTTCGGTTTATTGTTTAAAAGTCTTACTCGACATGTTTTAATGGAAATTTTCATGAAAGATAATAAATACGGAGCTTACGGTTTGGGATTTTCGTATAAAATCAATTACATAGTTCTTCTTACTAATACATATATATTACATATTTATTCATTTTATGATCGTTTTATCTTGTTTTTATTCAGAGATTTTTACATATTGATGTTTCTTTAATATAGTTATTTAAAATGTTGATAATTATGTTTTGTATTTGAATGTATAACTTTTTGATTATCGGTTATTATTGTTTTGAAATAAAGTTTTAAGCTTTTGTATTTGGAGTTGTAATTTTATTTTATTTATTTATACATATGACTCGAACTTGAAGATATGCATGATTGATGTTCTTGGGAGGAGAAAATGTGTAAAAATAACTTAAAAAAATATGGATACAAGAATAATTTAATAAGTAAGTATGTAATATATGTTTTAGAAAGGAAAAATATTGTTTCTTGTACGTGGTTCATTTTGTTATCTGAAAGGAGTAATGTAAGATTATGCTATATTATAACATAATTATTTATATTTTGACTTGTCGTAAATTACATAAAAAATTAACGTTAAAATGTCAAGCCAAATCCACACATTCAGGGAGACGTTGATAACATAAATAACTTTTATAAAAATGTAACATGGATGTTGTTGATAACATTCTCTATTTCATATAAAAACAGAAAAACCTTGCATTGTGATGAGAGACCAATGCATCGTGAAAAAAAATAACATCAAAATGGCATTGCAAACCTATATTGAAGGGGACATCGATAACAAACATAACTTTATACAATAAAAAACGAAACTTGAATATGCTAAAGTTTATATACAAATTTAAACGGTCATAAGTTAATGTGTTTCAACACGATAGTTGATAATATTAATTCAAAACTTTATAATAAAACCCTAAAAAATATTCTCGTCGGATTGTGTGACGGTCATAAATTAATGTGTTGCAACACGATAGTTGATAATATTCAAAACTTTATAATAAAAGCTTAAAAAAATATTCTTGTTGGATTGTGTGTATATAATTTATATACTATTGAGAAGAGATGAGTTATAATTTGTTTTTAGATTTCGTTTGTTTGATTTACATTTTCTTTTATGATGGCAAGGCAATTAAATTATAGCAAACATTTTTCTTAATAATTTAAAAACAAATAATAAATCATAATTTTTGTTGTTAAGTGGTATGCTAATACTTGTTTTTTTACATCTTAATTGATTACATGTTTTGTGTTCAAAAACAAGCAGAAAAACTTAAATTAAAAGCGATACAAAAAGTTGAACTAAAGTTGCTGCTTTGGATTATATTTTTGTCTGAAATCGAACCATATACATCCATGTTTTTATCTAATATTTACTAACTACAACATATATTGTGTTTTTGTTTTTACCCAACATGATCACTCTAGACTGTCAACAACAAAATTACATATAAGATGGTTTGAATCTTGTATTCAAAATGTTTTAAGTAAAATAACTAATGATGGAAGATTGTAAATAATTATGCAAAATGCAATTTATTCATTCGTTTCGCACTTATAAGTATGAACTATTTTTATTCTAAATTTTATACTTTGAGTTGTTAGAATCTTTACATTATATTAATCAAATAAACTTATGTTGTCAAGCACATGGAACCAGCCAATTTAATTGATTCACGGGCACGCATATATACTTGTTAGATAATGTTTAATGTAAACCAACTAAATTAATAAAATGTTAGGAATATTTTCTTTACGATTTACATAATCTACCTCTCTCATTTTGGTCATATGACTGGTTGGTGAATAATCTTTCGGTTATACCAAGCTCAAGGATATTAAACACATGATTACTCAATTTAAGATGTTTGATTGTAAAATATAAAAGTACATTTATTTTTTTATTTAATTTGCCGTATCATTGGAAATATTACTAGTCTTGAAATAAATAAAAATAAAAAAAGAAATTCACAACTAAAAGACAGAGTTCTCCTAATCATGTCTGGACGGTTGAACTCATAGGTGGAGTCCCATTTCAAGAGCATGTTTTAATGTATAGTTTATTGTTACTTTATTATGCTTTTTAATATAAATATAATAATAAAATTGATAATAATAATCGTAAGGAATTACAAAATCGGCCTTGTGTTATTATATCTTTCTATTAATCCATATACTCTTTAATTCTTTATGGGATGCAAGATTCGGTTTTAATTGAAAAAAATGAATATTATAATGAAGGTAGGTTTATTATTATTATTAATCCAACTCAAGTTTTTAACTTTTCAAGGGCACAACCAATAATACTATATTATAATAAAGTTAAGATAATTATTTTTCTACTTGTGTTGTATTTCAAAATTTACATCTATGGTTATGGAATACGTGATTTTTTTATCTATTATAGCTTAGGTATCGGTATGTACATACAAAAAATACTACATAAATTTTATCTATAATAAATCTTACGTGAATCATATTCAGGTACCAACTTCATTTACTCATGTACCTTTTGAAAATGCCATTTTTCCTACATCAAAAATCATGATACATGATTCTATGCTACGTATCCTTTTATTTTTGTGTGTGTCGTCTATAAGATGTCTAGTCTATGTAAACCCATGTCACTTAACTAAAAGTTTAGGTTACCTCTCTTAAGTGGATTATTTTGAAAAGTGACATATACCACTTATAAAAATATTCGAGGACGATTTGCATAGTCTTATAGATGGTCCATACAAATAAAATACTATACATGTAATTTAATAACCAGTAGCCTACAAGACTATTCAATTGCATTACGATAGTTAACTTATAAACAGTTGTTTGAGTAATTATATGATGCTTCATCATTATCGTTCATTCATGTTTATTGTTATCTTCTACAATACTTGTGGTATTAAATCATTAACCCAACTGAATAAGGTAAGGTAGCTATGATATGTAAACATTGGAAAGTCATGGGTTTGTCTAATTGTTTTATTTTGAGCAACTCATTCTGAGCAAGAAGGTTTTTTTAACAATAAGTTTCATCCATAGAGGGTTAGGGGTGTGATCTTGGATGATAAATGCATAAGTGAGTCCGATTAAAATAACATCTATCATTTAAAACATTGTTGTATATTGGCCGTTCAAAAAACACAACGAGCACTAATTTTCAAGATACCTATATGGTTTACATCAATTTGCTAAACAACAAACAAATGTATCATTTATTGTAAATTAGTATGAACGGCTTCTACTCGAGTTTGTTTAATTTAAACTGAGTTGAGTCAAGGTTAGGCGAGCTCGGACACAGCTTTAATTCGGTTGTTACACTATAAAATATATTATGGTTTTGACTCTACAACTTGTCATCGACCGTATAGTTTTATATTATGTTTTGATTTAAAATAAGATATAAAATGAAATTCCAGAGCATGCTAAAAGACACAATTCTTGTAATCATGCCTGGATGGTTGAACTCATGGGTGGAATCCCATTTCACTGGTGTGTTTTAAAATATAGTTTAAGGTTGCTTTATTCTGCTTTTTATTATTATTATTATTATTATTAGCAGTATTATTATTATACAATAAATTATTAATAAAACTAGTAATAATAGTTATCTATAGATATTAATAAAAAAAAGTTTCTTTTAGTACTTTTCATTTTTTTAAACCATCTTTTTGACACATGTTATTTTATTAAACATCTACATTTTATTTTCACTTCAAAAGGATATTTAAGTAATTTAAACATTCAAACAATTTCTCTCTTTTCATAAAAATTAATTTTGTCAATTAATACATTTTTCTCTCTCATCTATATTTTTTTTAAATCAAACTATGTTTTTAAAAATAAATTTTATTAAAAAAATTAAAATTCATATATTTTCTAAAACATTGAACCTTTTGAAACAAAATATTTTAAATCATTCCTTTTTAAAAATAATTATAAAAAATATGGAATTATCTAAAAG
Organism: Flaveria bidentis; assembly: GCA_018326385.1. Taxonomy (NCBI): domain Eukaryota; kingdom Viridiplantae; phylum Streptophyta; class Magnoliopsida; order Asterales; family Asteraceae; genus Flaveria; species Flaveria bidentis. The sequence goes on along the minus strand of BJCM01272810.1, from coordinate 4,730 downwards.
TAATTTTATTAAAACAACCAGAATAATTAGAAACTTAAGTTTTTAATAAATAATATTTTTATAAACAATAATTTTTTATAAGAAAATCTTAAAACAAATATTTAAAAATTAAACTGTTTAGATAAGAGATTTAAAAATAGTATAATTGTTTTATCTTTTGAACAAGTACATATATATAATTTTATACATATCTTATATTAAAATATCATATTGTAACTTTTCGTGTTTATTACTAACTATAATACGTTTAATAAATGAGTTTCTAGATTATCTATATATCTATATATCTATCTGTTTATAACTTATCTATTGTTTATTTACTTGAAATAACTATTCATATGTAATTATAGTCATATTTTATCTTCAAACATGGTTTTATAATTTGTAAATTTTATTACTAATTATTTATTATTTTATTAATTCAACTTGTGTAATACACGGGATACTAACCTAGTATGTTATATATACTAATTGAATTGTATAAATTACCCAGATAGTGATTTTGATAACTCTTAACTTGTGATTGTTAGATTAAAGGAATAAATTTGTAAAATAGTAATAAAATCTCAAAATAACTTTAATTAGATCATTTATAATTTTTTTTAACCAGGTTAATAAAGTTTCAAAACTGTTTCAACTATTAGTTCTTTCATAAATCTCAATATATCTTTTATAAAATTAAAATATTTAAAATTAATATATTTATATAAATCAAACCATCTAAAAATTTATGAATTATTTATAAAATATTAAAAAATATTAGCGATCTAATTGAAACACCACTAGGAATTTAGTGATCTGATTAGAATAAATAAAAATATAAATAACGTAATTAAAATACTTCTAAAACCTAATTATTGTTTTAAAAAGTTTTCCCTAGATTAAATAGTAAAAGTGTCCAAGCTTAGTAAATACGACACCATAGTCAATTAGTCAGTGCTTTTCATAGAATCATGTCCAAATACTTCAAAATTATAATTGATAGTTTTTATAATCCTCAACATGGAAAATACTTTTAGTTTGTAACTTTTACTATTTTATATGTATATCTACATATATGTACTTGTATAGTTTGTTGTCTTGTGAGTTGTGATCTATTGATATATGATAATAAGGTCACTAAAAGCATGCTCATAACTTAACTCATGTTGAAGTGTAACTAGCATACACAAACCCATTTTTAATCTAAATTATTGTCGCAAGAGATGTTGAAAAACATTCGCTCCTTTTATCATGTGTTCATAGATGCTAATATACATTATACATACTTAAATTTAACAGTTATCTCTATTTATTTATAAAATAACTCAATAGATTCAAATAAGTTAATATTTTTAAACTGCTAGATGATTTTATTAAAACTAACGACAACCAACTACATATCATTACACGCATAACTCAAATGATAATAATAAGATCTCAAATAGACACATCAAAGAGAAAAATTACATGGAGAAATTTATGCTTATGTCATTTTAATAGCTAGATCAGGTCAAGTTGACTTGTAAATATACTAGAAATCAATGAGATTAACAAAAAAAAACATTTTATTAAAGGGATGACTTTATAGAATATTAACCAAGTTTAAAAATTATTCTAATTAGGTTACTCATAAAATTTTTTGTTCCAATCAAATCACTAAACTTTATTTTGATGTTTTAATCTTATATAACTAACCTGAATAGTAGGTAAACTATTAAAAAAAATTTAATATTTAAAAAAATTGTTTAAAATTCAATCTTGTGTATTTAACCTAAATTTATTTCATCATAATATACATAGTATGTTGACCCGTTTAAAAATGTTTAAAATATTTAAAAAAAATTAAAAAAAGTTGAATATTAAAAAATTGAAAACAATGTTTAAAAATGCATAAACTCATTGTCCGATAATTGTAAAAATTGAAAAAAAATTAAAAATTATACTAAGATACATCTATATATCCAAACGGGTCAATATACCAAATTATACCAACATACATCCATATATCTAAACGGGTCAACATTTCAAATTATACCAAAAAACACCTAAACATAATCAAGTAGGTCAACATACCAAATACACAAACATACACCTAAATATGCTTAAACGGGTCAACATACCCAAATACACAAACATACACCTAAATATGCCCTAACGGGTCAACATACATCATAATATACCCAAACGGGTCAAAATTATATAAATGCATAAAAAAGTCAAAATTACATCACAATACTCCCAAATGGGTCAAAAACTACCAAGATACGTTCCCAAACGGGTCAAAATGACAACAAAATATGTCCAAAAGAAACAAAATTAACTCAAATACGCCTAAGCGGGTCACACTTTTTTATTTCTACCTGTAGGTCTTGCTTCATTTGGTTGTGGGTTTTTTTTCTCGTTTTTGCAAGACCTCATATTATGTCCACTTCCTTGACAATTTTGACAAGTCATTTTTCTTCCAACTCCAACCTTTGTTGTCTTATTCTTTTTTTCTAAAGGGTCTTTTTTTTTTTTACTATTGGTCTACCAGGCATTCGTTTTTCTTTTGGTAGTAGGGGTTTGATGTCATCTGTTGTAGGCTAATGCATACTTCCCTTTAGTGGTTTAATACCATGTTTATATGCTTCCTTAAACATGTCTTTTTAAACTAGTTACTAACATAAGTTTCAGGGTCTTTGTTGATAAACCATAAAGCTGCTACCTAATGAACACAAAGTATGCCCGATAATTGCCATGATCCACAAGTGCAAGTCTGCTCCTCAATCTTCACTACAAATGTATTTTTTTCACTTCTTACTTCAAATATGTTGTTACTACTAGGGACAACATTGTAAAGCCTACACAAACAACTCAAAAGTCAATAAAAACTCATGACAAAATAACATAAATTTAAAAATGTAACCTTTACCTCTGTTTTTTTATATATTCTAATTTTTTTCTGATTCTAGGACATACTTCATGTTCAAAGCTTCGTGATTTTATCACCATTAAAAACATTCTACGCATAACAAATGTTCTAATTTCTTCAAACATACTAATAATGGGCTTCCTTCTCGCAAATTGAATGCGTGAATTAAAGCTTTCACTCATTCCATTCCCGAATGCATCACATGCTCTACCAATTTCAAAAAAAGCTCTCGACCAAGTAGTTGGGTTTCTCTCCATAAGATGATTATACGCTCCTTTGCTAGATTTTAACTCTTCCATATTCTTTTCAAACCGTTGTTTAGTTGTAGAATTTGCAGCAGCCCAACATAGATATTTAAACACAAGCCCACGAAATTTCTTTTTAAAGTTTGCATAAATATGTCGTGTGCATTGCATGTGCTCATCATCTAGAAATACATCCTTCACAGCCTCTATAATACCCTGATGAATAACAAACCCATAACATAAATATTAATAAACAACATGTAAATAATTGCATATTAAGTACAAAATACCTTATGTTGATCTGAAATCAAAGTAAGTCCAACTCCACTCTTCATATAAATGTCGTTCTTTAATAGATTGAGAAACCACGTCTAGTTTTCTTTATTCTCAACAGATACGAGAGTAACTAACCACTACATTTCAGAAAACATTCATCTAAGCAGATAACTTTCCTACAACCATTTATCCATCCATCTTTAACCGCTTGAAAACATATATAGTAACTACTAAAATAAATCTCTCCATTCGGCATTGTGTCCACGACCATCTCCACTGTACTCCCTAGGCTTGTTTCCAATATATCAGCTCGATAATCTGAAAGTCTAGCATAATGTTCACTCAACCCACCTTCAAAGTCATCGAATATTTTCTTTTTTGCTATTCCACATTGTCCAATACTCACTCTACATTGGTATTTTTTCATTATATCTTGTTGCATTTCCCTTAAACTAATTTCAGGATTTTGAATTATTTGTTTGAAATATTTTTTTGCAATCCACGAATATGTAACAAGAGAACCTAATGAAAACTATCTTGAGCATGTATGTTCATCATTCAGTGTTTATATTTGAAAAGAATTCTCACTTGTTACCCTTGAGGCCCAAAGCCTAAACGGGCACTTCCAAACATCCTTTTTTTTCCTTTACCATATTCTATAGTTTCTACAATACCACATCTTACTAACAAGCGATTATGATCGTTTACCGTGAACACTAATTCATAACCATTTGATACACCATAATCAATCAACATTTCTTTTAATTGCGCAGGACTCTCAAAATTCTTCAGCGGGTTTCACTAATTTCCAATCCATATTGGGATCATAACAAGGATAAACGACACCTTCATCCTCTACACTAAGATCATCTATATCCTTATCATAATTTTGTTCACTTCCACTTCAATCATCAATAGATTTAGCATCAAATTGGTCTTTATTATTGTTGTCAAAACAAAGTAAATTTAGAAAATGATCATTCATACCAACATCTTCATCATCAAACATCTGACAAAAATCAAATCACACTACTATAAATATGATAAATAATATATACGATCGTAATAACAAATCATATTCTCAACTAAATCAAACTAGTGATGAATTAAAACTTAAAAAACTAACAAAAAAACTAGTTTACATATGTCATACCTGCTGCTCAATTGATACCGAATAAAGGTTATCATCATTTGTATCATTCACAACATCAACAACACTTGACATAACTTCAAAGGTGACGGGTCGAAGGTGGGTTGACAACGATTACGCTAGTTGACAGACGGTGGTGGGCTGCGATGTTGGGGGACGATGGTGG
>BJCM01272809.1:0-17210 GCA_018326385.1 Flaveria bidentis | reverse complement strand
ACTGAACCTTTAAACACTGAACCTTTAAACACTGAACCTTTAAACACTGAACCTTTAAACACTGAACCTTTAAACACTGAACCTTTAAACACTGAACCTTTAAACACTGAACCTTTAAACACTGAACCTTTAAACACTGAACCTTTAAACACTGAACCTTTAAACACTGAACCTTTAAACACTGAGCCGTTAAACACTGAGCCGTTAAACACTGAGCCGTTAAACACTGAGCCGTTAAACACTGAGCCATTAAACACTGAGCCGTTAAACACTGAGCCGTTAAACACTGAGCCGTTAAACACTGAGCCGTTAAACACTGATCCGTTAAACGCTGAGCCGTTAAACCATGAACCGTTAAACCCTGAACCGTTAAAACACTGAACCGTTAAAACACTGAACCGTTAAAACACTGAACCGTTAAAACACTGAACCGTTAAACACTGAACCGTTCAACACTGAACCGTTGAACACTGAACCGTTGAACACTGAAACGCTGAACACCTGAAACGCTGAACCGTTAAACGCTGAACCGTTAAACGCTGAACCGTTAAACGCTGAACCGTTAAACGCTAAACCGTTAAACGCTGAACCGTTAAACGCTGAACCGTTAAACGCTGAACCGTTAAACGCTGAACCGTTAAAACACTGAACCGTTAAAACACTGAACCGTTAAAACACTGAACCGTTAAACACTGAACCGTTCAACACTGAACCGTTGAACACTGAACCGTTGAACACTGAAACGCTGAACACCTGAAACGCTGAACCGTTAAACGCTGAATCGTTAAACGCTGAAAACCCGTTAAACGTTGAAAACCCGTTAAACGCTGAAAACCTGTTAAACGCTGAAAACCCGTTAAACGTTGAAACCATTAAATAGGGGTGTTCAAAAAATTTGATATCCGAAACTATCCGAAATCCGATCCGTATCTGAATCCGAATAAATCGATCCGAATCCTTATTCGGATATTCAGATCAGATCTCATCCGAATCCGAATTCCTTATTCAGATTTCGGATCGGATTACGGATTTCACAATTTTTTTATTCGGATATCCGAATAATCCTAATAAGACTTCAACTATATTTATAGCCTAATACTCATTACTCAACTATTTATCATATTTTCAACTCAATACACAAGAATATTTACACATTCTAGTAATAATCTTAAATAATTATGCAATAATCGACCGTTATTCTAAATTAGAGATTCTAATCTTCGGGTTTCATACAATTATCTATTATTTTTAGTTTTGAATTTGCGTACAAGTCAATTTTTTTAGTTTTATATCTTTTATTGTTATTTCCAACTTATAAAATATTAAAAATAAAAAATTAGCAAAAAAAACAAAAAAATATAGAAAAAATGTTATTTGGTTTATTCGGATTATTCGGATAAATTCGGATTATTCGGATGTATCCGAATCCGATCCGAGTTGAATTCGGATAGATTCGGATCGGATAGAGAAATCCTTATTCGGACCGGATCGGATTTCGGATAGGGTACTGAAAATTTTCAAATCCGAATAATCTGAATAATCCGTTATCCGATTCGATGAACACCCCTACCATTAAATGTTGAACCATTAAATATTGAACCATTAAATGTTGAATCATTAAAAGCTAATATATTATTTAACTTTTTAAATGTAAATATTTGACCAATTTAGTTAAGAGGTCTTAATCATTCAGCATTAGATATATTAATCATTTAGTACTAGTATAATGATTAACTATTTATGTCTAATCATTTAGATATTTGTTTGTAAAACAAACAGTCTGAACCATTAAATGCTGAATCATTAAAATGTTGATTAAAAGTCTGTCAAACAACCCCTAAGTTGATTTAGGACTCGCATCGTAACAACATTGAATCACGTGTGTATGTTATGGTTCTCGTTAAATGTTGAACCCATTAAATGTTGAACCCATTAAATGTTGAACCCATTAAATGTTGAAACCATTAAATGTTGAAACCATTAAATATAAAAACCATTAAATGTTGAAACCATTAAATGTTGAAACCATTAAATGTTGAAACCATTAAATGTTGAAACCATTAAATGTTGATACCATTAAATGTTGAAACCATTAAATGTTGAAACCATTAAATGTTGAAATCATTAAATGTTGAACCGTTAAATGTTGAACAACTAAATGTTGAACCATTAAATGTTGAACCATTAAATGTTGAATCATTAAATGTTGAATCATTAAAAACTAATATATTATTTAACTATTTAAATGTAAATGTTTGAACAATTTAGTTAAGAGGTTTTAATTATTCAGCATTAGACATATTAATCATTTAGTACTAGTATAATGCTGAACTATTTATGTCTAATCATTTAGATATTTGTTTGTAAAACAAACAGTTTGAATCATTAAGTGTTGAATCATTAAAATATTGATTAAAAGTCTGTCAAACAGCCCCTAAGTTGATTTAGGACTCGCATCGTAACAACATTGAATCACACGTGCATGTTATGGTTTGCTAATTCTCAAAATTTAGATCATAAATCAAAACATTTGTAAAATAAAAAAATATAGGAAATGTTTAAATCTTTATGCACATGCAATAACAATTTATATATCTTTAAGTTGATAATAATATTTAAATGACGAAAGAGATTTATAAATAGAAACTTATATTCATTCACTCAAGACAGAATTTAGAACTGCAAACATGTTTAAAAAGTCCCATTGAAAATGTTTGCAAAGTAACTATCAGTTAAAAATATTTGTAATAGTTGTTTAGTTAAAATGTAATTAATATAGATAAAAATCATTTTCCAAACTCTTTTCTTCCACCCCTCCCCAATTCTCAATCAAACTAATCTACAAAAATTGTTTCATTTTCTGCTCTTTTTTAATTTAATGTGTTAGAATAACTAGGGTTGAATCATTTATTGTTGTAATAATATAGGAAAAATAGTGGTTGTTAATGGCTTGGAGTATGAGTTTTAAGATTTTTTCAACTATCTTGTAAATATTTGGAGTTCTATATCCATGTAATCATGTTTGATTCTTTAAAAATATTTACTACGTTGAGTCTAAAAATATCCAAGCAACTTCAAGAAAAAAAGTTTTTAATATAAGTTTGCTTATATAATCATACTATCCATAATGGTGACAACTTTGCTTATCATATCATACGTGCCTTCGGCAAAGGGTGATCATGAGATAGCAGATCGTCATCATACAATGTTACGTCGTAAATATAAGCGAGTTACTTGTGTTGAGATACATGTATTTTTAAATGATATATGTCGTGTTAGTGTTTTATATATGTAGTATTTCTTCTTTATATATTATTTGGTTTTGGTATATTTATTGTGGGTCTTGATGGTTACAAAACCTATTTTTACAAGCGGTGAAAATAGTTTCTAAGAGTGGTTTTTGACAGCTCAAAAAATATTGCTCCAAAAATCATATAATTTTTAAAGCCGTTTTTAAAACCGTAGCTAGTTACTAGTTACCGTCGCTAAAAGATGACCCAAGGAGTCATTGAAGCAAAAGTAACAAAGGAGGCAAATCATGTTCAAACCTATGTTTGTTTGGAAAATCAATACTTAAGTCACTTGTATCGGTCAAACAAATAGAAAACCGTTGTCGTCCACCGTCGCAAACAGTTCTTGCTACTCAAGCCGAGGTGTTTCCCGCAACTCTCAAATTTTAGATACAAAATCAAAGGTGTGATTGGAGCTTGTGACGTTCACCTCCCCGGGGTATAGAGAGCTTTTTCTGTTTGATTTTTTTTTGTCTTTGATTTTCTCTATACCCTGTGATAGAGGAACTAGCAGCAATAGCAATAGTAAATTTGATTTTGAAAGTTTAAAGAGATTGGGTTTTTTTTCATCTTCTCCACCTCAAAAGAAGAATTTTAGGGGGATGGAGATATATAGAAGGCTTAGTTGGAGGTTTTATTGTATATATTTTATTAATGTTATAATGACTATGTAGCTTTAATAGAAACAGTTTGTTGTTATGTTTTCGCTGTTAGTTATTATCAGTTGGTCACATGGTACAGTTGAAGCTAAAGCTTATTAATTTCATTATGATTAATTGATTATTGTCATTTGGTAAATTATAGGAACCCTAGACCAATGCTACAAGCAAGATATTTGACCAAATTTTATTTTAATAACTTAATTTTAGTAAATCAAAATATATAAAATTCATATGTTATTTTTCTACATCGTACACCTATACTTCATTTAGGATTTGAACACATGTAGTCACTAGAATATATCTTAAAAATATAATAATATATTAAATGCTAATGATTTTTTATGTAAATTTCCAAGTGATAAAACATATTTTTCGATAAGTTAAAAACATGTGTTCTTTTTATTAAAAAATTATTATTTTTAAAAACAAAATTTTATGAAATATGAAGTACCTTAATACTAAGAATTTTGAAAAATTAACACTAATTAAAAATCGTATTTTTTAAAAAAAATACGAGTATTTAAAAAAACAATTTTTTGAAGCAAAAGTTTTTTAAATCGAAAGTTTGAAAAAGTATGGTTATTGTTTTATTACCTAAATTATTTAATTATATGTAATTTCGATCATATTTTATCTCAAAAAAATATTTTATAATTTCTAGATACTAAAAAATAACTATCAAATTATTTTTTTTAAATTTTAACAAGTTATAATTTTTTGGCATGTTAGATGGTTTCTTGCTGTTTTTCTGTAATGTTTTTCAATCAATCAACATACGAGCCAAGCATTCAAGCTATGAGTCCCTCATCATTGTCACAAGGCTAGATGGACATATTTCTTAGTACAAATCAAACTCATTCATTATGCCATTTGTCAAGTTTGTGAGAACTACATTATTAAGTTTGATGATCATAAGTAATTTCCAACTGTTTGTAAAACCTTAAATATGTTGATCGTTTTGAATTTTGATTCAGTGTAGTGTTTGTCTCCTACTTGTTATTAAACACAACCTAATGAAACTGTAAATACCATATTTGTGTGTCAATCATTAATACAAGTAGATTACAACAAAACCTAGTACATTTAACAAAGTTTTATTTAGGGTTGCTTCTTTATAAGAGCAACATATCATAAACATATGAGTAATTGTAACATATTTGCATTTTATTGTCTGTCATTAGCATATATACGTTTATTTTTCAACAAAAAAAGCGTCACTGAGAGTTGATGAATGATGACCACTAGACCTTGAATAATCAATAAATACTTGCTTGTAATTTATGTCCATATCAATAATCAGTTTTCTTTTCTTATCACAAACTATTCCATGTTTCTTCATTGTTGATATTGAAAGGACTCTTTTAAATAGACACCCAAATATTTTAAATCAACATCCTAAAATTTCTATACGTGTCGTATAGCCCCATACGCGTCGTATAGAGGGGGGTCGTATAAGGTTGTACGTGTTGTATGGGGCTATATGTGTCGTATGGGAGGGTTCGTATAGGGCTATATGAGGCGTATAGCTCTCTGACAGCCCCCTGAATTTTTCCTCGTAGTCAGTATCGAAATTCGTTATACGCGTCGTATAGCTCTCTGACACCCCCCCCCCCCAATTTTCTTTGTTTTTAGTGTATTCGGCCGTATACGTCGCGTATGAACCCATACACGACGTATAGATGGGTGTCGATTTATAAAATGGGGTGTCTCTTTATTAACACCCTATTGAAAACGACTTCATCAAAAGGTTTTGCACAGAAATTATTGATCTCCAGTCAGCATCAATAATATTATTATGTGTGTGTGTGTCAGTGTGTGAGTGTGTGTTTGTAAAAGTCAAGAACAAGGAATGTAGGAAGTAGTTGATGAGATTTGTTGTTGTCTTGTTGACTTGGAGCTTATGTCTTCACTTGGCCATAATGTGCCTTCATTCAATAATGCATTTTTTCCAAGCTAGAGATAAATATTTAACTAACTAATTAAATGATATAAAATAGTTATTAGATTAATTTTTTGTTAAAACGGTGTTTTTTATATAGTTGTTACAAATTCCACCGCACACGTGCAAACATTGCGCATTTTGCCCTTAGCATCACCGCAGGAAGTTGCTAATACTCATGTGAGTCGAGTGCTGGTTACCACTAACGAGCAAGCACGCCTAACAGTTGCTACTGCTAATTGGTTACCACTGATGAGTTGTCATTGACGGGTTACCACCGATGAGAGCTTACTGTTGTAGTTACATGTTACCCCTTATCGTGATGTCGCATGTCTCTATTCAATGACGGATCTATAAACTTCAGTAACATCAGACTATCTCATGTATTATTTTTTTTAGAACGACGAATTTATTTACTCTAATAGGAATTGAATTTAAGACTTTGAAACCTAGTTGTTACAAGAGCATTTGCCTTTTCAGTGAACCACCAACCTCAATGCTAAGAACATGTATTATTAAAAGGTCGGGCTGATAAGAATATTATAAATTTTCTCAAGTTTTACATACTTTTTCAACTATTACCCTAGTTAAACCCACGTCTCCACTTGGATCCACACATGTGCATGTATTATCATTTATCATTTATGTTTACCAAAGTGTAATCATCATGATGTAATAGTACAACTTTAATTTACGTTATAATGTATCTAATAAAGGACATAAGATGCCATTATTCTATCATTAGTTTATCCCTAGTTTTATGTATAACTAAGCATCAAACTGGAAGTGAGCTTAATGCTAGGAATTGTTTGAGCTAATTAACAAGTTTATATTCTTTTATATAAATAAATTATACGTAACAACAAAATAAATCACACTAAATGAACCTAACGCGAAGCCATGTTTAACTTGTAATTATAAAAAACAACCGTTCACAAAAAGCCATGTTATAAAATTCCCTTTGCTTCCTCTCACATAGTCGTCACATTAACTCTTCAATCACATGATATATGGACGTATAGCATTTTTACACAATATGCGCGTGCATATACCATCACATTGGCTACCCCATATAGGTGACACATTACGTTTTATCGCTATATATTAGTGTATACATGCCATATACACATACAAAGAGACATACATTCCTCTATAAGAATGTATACCAGCAATCATACATCCATAACATCAAATCAATAAAGAAGCTGATTATGTGGCGTATGTGACGTACGTATAGTTTTACTTTTATAATTTAACCATCAAAATCATGATATTAAAATATACACATATTCTTATAATAAAAACATTCTTTTATTTAACGCCTTCTAACTACTCTTAAACTTATCTTAGTGACCTACTGCAAAATACGAATACTAATCTTTATAAAAAAGACACCTAATACATATCTAGATACTACTATACCAAACTTCAGCTTAAATAATAATTTGCATTAGTTCATTATTAAACAAATCATAACTATGAGCACGATCAAATCATCATGAAATCAATCAAAAACAAATCGATTAATCTAACATTTAACATTTTACTTTCGGTATTTAAAATGGTAATACGCCGGTTTGGCGGTGTCGTGACAGGGTCCACAAACAAAAACAATTAGGGCCAGCAATTTAATAATAAACATGTTAAGGATAATATTCTTTAAAAATAACACCTTTTTTTCTTCATTTTCTTGATTCTCATTTTTTTCCAATCGATTTCACTTCAAAATCTGACCCAAAAGAACTCATCGATGATCGCTATCTACATCTGTAAGTATCATCTTCTCAATCAAGAATCCACACTCTCTGTTTCTTGTGTAATTTTATGAAATCTGTTTGCTTTTTCGCTTTTTGGATCGTGAATTTAATCCAATTTTGGATCATTTCGAGTTTATTTGGTGGTATTTGATCTGGGTATTGCGAATTTGTTGAATTACGTTTACGGAATTCACACAGAATTTGTTTTTGATTTTAGGGGAAATTCATGTTTATGTTCTTTGAAAATGTTGGTGATTTTGATGCTAGTGAGTTATCTGTTTTGCAGGTTTAGAATTCAGATTTCTTTAATACTTGTTCTTAGTAAAGTCATTCTATATTAAATTCGATTTTACTCACGAGCTTTAACAAAAATAAACATTTTCTTTATTAAGTTTAAAAAAACATATATTTCAGTTCAAAAGTTTCTATCATTTGAAGGTAAAATGGATCGAAAGTGAAGACTTTTGTACTGAAATTAAAACAAACGATAGAAACTTTTGAAGCTAAACTTTTGAGAAAAATGGTTATTTTTGTCATACCCGAGGGAGCAAAACCGAATTTAACTTTCTTTTTTTGTATTTTTATTCTCATATTCTCTTGGATTTAATCTTATTTATCGATTTTGTAATGTAGGGTTGAAGTAGTTGATAAGATCATACTATTGTTGGTTGAGCAAGTAGAGGATAAATAAAGGAAATATGGCTTGTAAGGGGGTTTTGGAGTGTTTATTGAAGCTTCTGAACTTCTTGTTGACACTTGTTGGTCTGGCTATGGTGGGATATGGAGTTTACATGTTTGTTATGTACACAAATGCAAAGGATGATATTGAACCGCCACACGGGGAATCGATACAGCTTGGTCGCCCTATGTTGATGGTCGTTTCACTGTCTAGCAGCAGCATTTTTGATAACTTGCCCACAGCTTGGTATGTATGTATGTATGTATGTATGTTTTCTTATGTTGTTTTGGGGATCTTGAAACATTTTATATCATAAGTTTACTTTCAGTATTAAGTAATTCTTTGATCAATACAAACTCAGTACTTAACAGTTAACAGTTAACATTAGGACGTTGGATGGAAGTGGCGACTGAGCTCAACTTGAGTAAATTAAACGTATTACGTATACAATCATTTGCATCTTTCATAAAGAATACACCAAAGACATGGTGGTGGATGTGGGATAACTAATAACTTAACCTTAAAACATTGCTACTAAGTAAGAATTGCAGCTTAAGCATTCAAATGTATATGTGTACATTGGATCTTGATGTTTTTATCTACCTTAGATTTAAAACAATAGCTTCTATTTGTTGAGCCATACATGTTAGGAAACTAAGCAGGGATTAAGCGTGATTAGTCAGCTAATCACGTTTACCATAACCTCATATTAGGAAGCTTGCTCGAGTAACTTTAAGCTTTATAATCTGACTATATGGTAAACGTAGAACACACCATTCCATGAGCAAATCTGTAGAGTCACAAATCACGATCACCACCATTATTACCATGGGGAGAATGGTGGCGGTATTTTGTGAAAGATCACTTTAACTTGGTGTCAGTATTCAGAAACTGAAACTGTTATATATGCGAATTATACTAACTAATTAATGTTGCTTGTTCTATGCAGGTTCATTTATCTATTTGTTGGTGTTGGTGCAGCTATCTTTATCGTATCTTGTTTTGGTTGCATTGGAGCAGCAACTCGAAGCGGATGTTGCCTAACATGTGTATCCATCCTACTTCATAACTCAATTATATATGTATTTTTAATGTAAAAGGTGTAACATACAAGGGGATGGTTAATCTTGAAGGTCATATAATCAAAATCTTTCTTTTGTGTGGCAAATTGGGTGGTTTGGGTAACATGTCAAAACAGGTAAATATTTTAGGGCGGGTCAAAACATGTTTGTTTTTGTCGGCTTGACACTTTGACCCGCCAACACTTTTTTGTCTATTTTTTATATGATTATAGAACAATTATTAGAGTATGATTCGTAGTTTATGAATTAAGAAATTGTTTTAAACACTTAAGTATGCTTTTTTGCTACTTTTTAAAGGTTTGACATAATTCTCTTTTTTTCTTTTTTTCTCCATTTTCACATATATTATGCAATTGATTTCTTTAATTCAATGCAGTACTCTGTTCTTGTGCTTTTGTTAATTCTGGTGGAATTGGGATGTGCTTCTTTCATCTTCTTTGACAAAAGCTGGAAAGCTGTTAGTTTACTATCAACTACTGTTTTAAATTTTCGATATGTTGTAGCTGTAACATATCTTTTTTAACTATTTGCACAATTATGTCATCAGGAGATTCCATTAGACAAAACCGGAGACTTTGACATGATATACGGATTTCTGGAGAAAAACTGGAAGATATGCAGATGGGTTGCTCTGGGGGCTGTTATATTGGAGGTATGTCAGTAATATGTTACCCTTGTTGTGACCATATTTGAAAATTTATTCAAATAATATTGAAATGTTAAGTTAGAGGTGCCTGTATTGATCCTTTAAGTTGTTAACTAGTGAGTCAGTTGATATATGTTATGTGTTATCTATAACGGGTAAAGTAAAGAAGAATAGATTAAAAGGAAACAGGTCAAATAGGCCAATCGGGTCAAAAGACTCCCAAATTAAAATTTTAATGCCTAAAGCGTCCTTAATAATTTTATTAAAATTTTGATCATTTAAGAACTTGTAAATATCTTAAGAATTGCGTGAACAGATTTCAAAAGTTCCGATTTTTTAAAATTTCATACTTTTTAATCACGTTTATGTATGTTTATACACATTAAAAATCAACAAAATAACATAAAAATTCATCGAACTAATGTTTGCATATGTTTTAAAAAATTTATTTGTTTAGCTACACATGTGTAGATAATATAACCATATATGACTTACACATGTGTAGATTAAAAATTCTTTTATTGTTTTCTCTTTGAACTTCAACAGAGATGATTAATATTGTATTTCCCACAACATAAAAAAGTTGCGTGTTGATAGCAGTTTTCGTAGTTTTGAAGATATTGTGAGTTTTCAAATGATCATAATACTTAAGATCTTCTAATCATATTTGCCGGGTAATTATTTATAGAAGTGTAAAATTTTGGACAAGAAATGATTTGGGTCAATCCAACCCAACCCGACCCGGCCCATTTTGGCCTGTTATCTTACATGCCCATGTTTTGCCACCTGAAAATATTAAACTTACCGCATTTGCATTATATTTCCGATATTGATATGATGTGGATTTGCAGGCTCTTGTATTCTTGTTAGCTCTTATCGTACGTGCTGCAAACAGTCCCGCAGAATATGACAGTGATGACGAGTACATAGCGGGTCCCAGGCAGCAACGACAACCATTGATCAGCAGGCAACCGGTTCCCACTGCACCTGCTCCCGTTACTGCAACCCTTGATAGCCGACCAAGCAGAAACGACGCATGGAGCACACGAATGAGGGAAAAGGTGCGTATATATCGCTCGATATCTTATGTTATATTTAACATCTTTTCTCTTCATGTTATAGGAGCTTCATATAATAATATATATGGTATTAACAAGTGAATATTGTTTGTTTTGTGTGTGTAAACCAGTATGGGCTTGATACAACTGAGTTCACATACAACCCGAACGACCCAAACAGGCATCAGCAAGGCAACGTGCAACCGACTGAGGAGAAAAGCCGTTGCTCCATCATGTGACACCAGTTTGAGAACGTGTGTTTCTGAAAACGTTTTTTGTTCTATTGATGTTTGATCTGTGTATGTTTTATCATCATAACATGTTATTGTTGTCTGTATAAAACACAATGTCTGGATCTTCTTGTATTTTTTCTTTTTTATCTGCACTTCGTTATCGTTTTCTCTGTGTTGTAAAACGGATTAGTTGCAGTGTTTAGTCCATATCTTCACTTGCGTCGCGCCCTTGAAACGAAGTAAAACCAATAATGTAAATACAGGTGCACATTCAAATAAGTTAATGACCTTAAACCAATTTAGAAACTGGTTTAGTTGAAACTCATTCGGATCTGATCCAAAACGTTGGTTTGGAACCCCTACCAGTTAAAATGATTAAATCTTGTTTCAAATCGAGCCGGTTTCTAATTTGATCCAGTTTGGTTCAACCTAGTTTCGAGTAGCGTTTACTTGATCCGAACCAATTTCTTTGACTTGCGTTGACCCGATCCGAACACGTTTGAGCCAAAAGCTAGTTTTGTACAATGTACACCTCTAAATGTAAACTAAACCTCAAATCGTAACAGATGGCAGCCCGACCCGATTTATAACTCGGGCCAAGTAACCCAGACCCGTTCTCTTTTTTTAGTTTTCCATTGGGCTGGGCTGATGTGGACCATGGGCTTTTATCAAATATCAAAAACAATTAGGCAACATATATTGGGCCAGCTGCCAGCCCACCACCTTGAGGTGCTAATTCAACGTATCTCTAAAACCATGCATTTTCTCTACAAATGAAACCATGCAATCATCAAAATCATCTTTCGAATGAAACTATGAAGGAAGATGCAAATCAACCTCAAATCCACCAACAGAATGCCGCCCTGCCGCCAGCGGTGGAGATCAACCACCCGTCGCCGTCACCAGCACCACCCAACACGCAAAACAGCCACCCAATGCCGCCAATGTTCTGGCCAAACTCCGGTGGCATTCCTCCACCGAATCCTCGACCCCCGTTTAACAAATCGATACTTTACCATAATCAAAGACACAGTTGGGCGATTGGCCTCTGCGATTGCTTCTCGGACCTTAAAATAAGTATGAATTGTTGAAATGTTGGTATTTGAACATGTTTTGTTGTTTTGGTTTGAAATGTTTGATATTTTATTTATTTTAGGTTTTTTGGTTCTTCTTTGTCCTTGTGTTGCATTTGGGAAGATTGCAGAAATTGTTAATGAAGGAGAAACAAGTAAGCCTTTCAAAAACCCTAATTTTATGAAATCATGAGATTTGGGTGTTCATAAACCGTTGAAACTGACTGTTTAATCATAAACACGTCGGACGGTTTAACTGTTTAGTTAATGGTTCGGTTTTGGTAGTTTTTCGGTTCAATGGTTTAGCCGTTCAGTCTGTTTGAAACTTGATACAAACCGAATAAACATAACCTATAGTTTAAGTTTCAATATTTATGTATTTCTCTTTAGGACATGTGCTTATTATATGTACAATATTGGTCATGAATCGAATCATTTTTATTATCTAAATGTATATATTATTTAAAATTTAAATACATATATGACAGTTTGGAGCGAACCAGGAAGTCTATACTGTTTTTTGTACATAATACATGCGGGGTTTATGGAAGTCGTCGATTTAGTTTGGTACGTTCTTTTTCGCCATCAATGTTTCGGCTCCATGGGCTACGAAGGTTGCGTCATTGGTTTCATTTTAGCCACATTCTATAACGGCTTGTATCGCACCAAAATGAGAAGACAATGGCGCTTGAAAGGAAGTTTGTCTAGCGACTATTGCCTTCACCTCTTTTGTCACCATTGCGCGTTGTGTCAACAATATCGACAACTTGAGCACCAAGGGTTCATCGTTTTTCAAGGTACTATTTTCGCTTTTTCGTCAAACTATAAGTTAATTCGTGACAATTTGTGTATTAAAAGTGACACACAAACACACACACATACATACATACATATATATATATATATATATATGGTTTATTTTCTTGATCTTTGTAGGATGGGAGAGAAATAAGGAAAGGTATAGACAAGAGATGGCTACAATGTATCCTCAAGCACCTCCCAATGTACAAGAGATGTCAAGATAAACATAACATGAGTTACATTTATGTAGAGCATTAAATGATTAAATTTAGATGAATGTGTTTAAATTATTGTATGTGTTTATTTAAAAACTCTAAGAAATTGAAGATGGGAACATAGGACCTCTTATGAAGAATCTTGATCATTTACCATTCTATTACATCTCATTTGAGATAAAACATATTTGATTATAGATTCATGTAGCATTATTGTTTAGATATGTATGTAAACGTTACAAGAAAAACATCTATTTTTATGTGATAAGTTTGCACTCTAAAGACACCATTGGTAAGATTTTCTTTGATTAAGACCAATAGACCATATGCAATGGTTTATAAAGTACATTTTATGTCACATCAACTACAACTTAACATCATCTTTTTAGTCATAAAAACATATATACTGGTTAGTTTTTGTTAACGTCATTCGATCATTACACAATTATGAGATTTTTGAAGAGTTATGGCGTTATTATGGAAATGTCCCCCACCTATAACGCCCCTATAATGCCCACGTAGGTGGTGTAAGAGTGTTTTAAGGTGTTGTAATGCCTATTTAATACCCTCTTAATGCCTCCTTAACATCCCACTATGTTTGTTTAAACGTAGCATATGCACATTAAAAAAGGAAGATTGTAAGATTGTGCAAAATTATATGCGCCTCCTTTTCGCTTTTATTCTGAGCGCACAATAGATATAATTATCTTCCCTATAAATTTTCATGTACTAGTTTTTATAGTATACAGAAGAAATCTTGTATAAATAGTTGTATGCACCTACGTAAGTGTGTATACATGTGTATACAACCGTATATTGCTTTTTGAACTTGTATAAACTCACATAAGAATATATGACTTTTTATACGTTCATGTAATGATATACATTAAGTAAGAACATGTGTGATTTATTTAAGAAAGCCCACTCGACGATAGAATTATCTAAAAATATAACATATAGAATTTATTTTTCTGAAAATAATATTACAATACCAACATTTAACTTAAGTTCTCCAATAAAGTAATGAGTATTATGTAGTTGGACACCAAAGTTTTTTTTTCTTAAATTAACCACCATGACAAAGTCAGTAAGTAGCATCCATGTTAGGCTGACTTTTGGAGGCTTTAAGTCTTTAACTGGTTTTATAATGCAAATTTTTAAGTTATGTATTTTGTTTTTATAATTACTATATATTCAATTTGATAAGGCATAAATAGTGAGGTACAAATAGCTTAATAATCAAAATGTACAACCTTTTCAATTGAGTCTCACGTTTTTCTTATTTTTAATATTTTAATATATAATTCATTTAGTCATATTTTGTTTTTCTTATATTAATTTTGCAAATATAATTTTACGAATCATCAAATACACCGTTATGATGTTTCACGTATTTTGTTTTCTGCTTATAACTTTTTAAAATATATTTTTTTGTAAATCTTCGAATAAACTATTATGAAGTGTTTATTCTTATCTATGTTTCCTTTTAAAGTTTGTTTGAAACCAAGAAAAATTAAATATAGCATATTTTCATGACCCCGTTGGATCATAATACTAGTTTATTATAAAACAAAATTTGTTTTAATAAGCAAAATAATATAATAAATTAATATGAAAATAGTATCACCAAACACATGTGTGGCTGCTCGCAAAGGAAGATTCAGTCATCCAACGGACTACGATGCTTCATATTCACATTCAAGTCCTCCAATTTTTAATAACGTGCACTCAACGCCTTGTACTTTTATTGTTTTCCATTTTGTTACCCGAAATTTATATCATAAATTTCATATGGTTGCATAATACACAGACATAGAGAAAATTGCTTGATACACAGATATAGAGAAATTGCATAAATGACATATTTGACTAGACTGTACGTTTGGTTTACAGATTTTATAAATTGCAACGTCAGTTTAATTTTGTTTTATATGTGTTGTATGTTTAATTTTTGGTTGTTAGTTTTTATGTATCACACAAAGTGAATGATGCAAATTCAATAGTTGTATTACTTAAACAAATATAGTTAACTAGACATGCTAACCTTAGGTTTTTTTAGGGTTTTTCCGACATGTTTCTTAATTTAAAACCTAGCTACGTCCTTAGAATTTTTATAAATCTAAATTCTAAACTTTGTAAAAGCAGTTATAGTGATTTCACTTTAAATTTTCATAACATTAAAGTATAGGGGAAATATATCAAATAATACTGAATTTTTTTAATGTTTCAATAGTTACTCAAAATTAGTTTATCCTAATAAAGTCATCAACTCTCATTAGACGTTCTAGATTCATGAATTTTTTTATAAATGATAAAAGTAAATGAATTGAAACACACAAATCTTGATTTCTAAACAAACAAACTCACTTGATAAAATCACTTGACAATAGAGACTAGATATAACAAGAGTAAACCTTAACTCTACCACATGATATAAAAATGTTACTCCTAAACAAACCACGACTCATGCAACACTCTTTTTTTACAAAAATAAGTACATAAAAAAAAAGAAATGTTAACATACAACAAAAAAAAATATCATAACATAAATTATCAGTTCCAGAAGATAATAAATGGAATGTCTACCAATCAAACAAACCTCTTAATCTAAAAGAGTTAAACTCCAATGTTTCTTAAATCAACTAATTACAAAACTTGATTATTATTTAGTAAGTTTTGTCTTCACTATTGTCTTCTAGTTCAAGAAGATTTGAAAAAATACCCAAAATAACTAATTTTCATATATGTTTCATCTATGTCATCAATTCATTTTTAAAAAAATTAACTCTTATAAAAAATATCATAATATTAGAAAAAAAATGAAATTTGAATGTTTCTTTTAAGAGCATAGCAGTTTGAGTAAAACATTACTATCAGGTGAAAATATTATATTTTCATACAATATAGGATTATAACACAGTTGTCTACCAATCATCCCAAGAGAGTTTTCTTCGAATGATTGTTTTAGATTCAGTACCCGAGTAATAAAAATAATCAAAAAATCAGTAGCATGTTAGTGATTGGTTGAAAGAAAAAAAGTTTGTCCAAAACTTATGTGACCAAACAAGAATACCTTAACAATAGATTGCTATTTATGCACTTTATGATGTTTTCAAAGGATGAATTCACATTTTGTAGTTATAAATGTGACATTTGAGAGTTCATAGAAGCCTCATGGTGTATATTATGAGCCAAACAACACTCATCAGCACATTCTATAAAGATTCCATTTGATTTCATTTCATATTCCCTTTATTCCGTTTGAAATTTGTTCTTGAAGCCACTGATTCGCGATGACGGTGGGTGAAATTGCTGACAAAAGGTAAATCAGTCGGTTACGATCGATCGCATCGATCAAATTTTCATCAATTCGCTTGTTGTTTTTGAATGTTTGATCTGATTGCGTTTAATTGCATGTGTTTTGTTTGAATCCCTTCGATGAGTGGGATCTGTGATTAACGTGTTAATTGTGTTCTGTTTTATGGTTTGATTATGGATTGTACTCGTTTTGAGGGATGATTCATCTAATGCATCGTGAATTTGAGATTATCTGTTTAAGATATGTTGTTTACATCACAATTTCAAAGTTTGATTAAGAAAATTGATGGAATTTGTGTGATGAAGAAGGTTCATTGTTTGCATCATGCTCTTAGATTTTACTAGATTTGGAATAGAGTTCGTATTTAGATGTGTTTGGATGTTTCTCTAAACTTAGTTTTGTTTGTGTGTATTAAGGTGAATGTTAGTGTTTAAGGGCCAAACAATCACATTGGGT
>BJCM01272807.1:0-25577 GCA_018326385.1 Flaveria bidentis | reverse complement strand
GGTACTATAGATGGAACTCTCTTCATCAAAGGACAAGGAAATGACTTGATGCTAGTTCAAGTATATGTACATGACATCATCTTTGGTTCAACTAATCCTAAGCTCTGCAAAGTCTTTGAGAAGCTGATAAAAGACAAATTTGAAATGAGTGACATGGGAAGAATTCAATTTCTTTCTGGGAATTCAAGTGAAGCAAGTTGAAGATGACATCTTCATAAGTCAGTCAAAGTATGTTCAAGACATACTCAAAAGGTTCAACATGACTGATTGTAAGATTTCTAAGACACCATAGCAAGAAACCATTCCCTTGGACCTGATCTTGAGGGGGAGTGTGTGGATGAACACCTTTACAGGGCTATGATTGGGTCTCTTACGTATCTTACGGCTAGCAGGCCTGATATCATGTTTGCCACATGTATTTGTGCTAGATATCAAGCAAACCCCAAGATGTCATATCTTATCACTACCAAGAGAATTCTAAGATACCTCAAAAGTGCCTCAACACTTGGCCTCTAGTATCCCAAGAATTCTGACTTCAAATTATATGCATATACAGACAGTGATTATGGTGGTTGCAATATGACTACAAAGTCTACATCTAGGGGATGTTAGTTTCTTGGTGGAAGGGTTGTCTCATGACAATGCAAGAAACAGGCCTGTGTCTCTGCATCAACTGTTGAAGTTGAATACATTGTTGTTGCAAGCTACTGTGCTTAAGTGCTTTGGATTCAAAATCAGATGCTTGACTATGGATTAAACTTCAAGGAGACTCCCATTCACATAAACAACAACAGTGCTATCTCAATCACAGAAAATCCAGTGCAGCACTCCAGAATAAAACACATCAATATCAGATATCATTTGATTAGAGATAACTTTGAAAATGGATTAATCAAACTAGTCAAGGTTAACACAAATGAACAAAATGCTTATATGTTCACCAAAGCTTTTGATGAACAAAGATTCAAGTATCTTATATTAGTTATTGAGATGATTAACTTTGAGTATCTTTTCTTAAAACTTAATCATATTATTTCTAAAATCTATGTGTCCTAAGTTGTCTATTCTATCACCTTCATAAGCTTTTGTTTTCTTTGGATAAAAATCTTTTTAGAAGAACTTTCCTCAGAATTTTTGAAAATTCTTGGTCTTTTTCCTTCAAAAAATATAAATTTTATTTTCGGAAGAAACTTATGCCTTCAAAACAAATAACTATCTAAGAAAATTGCGTTCGGGAGAAATGTTTGAAATCTCTTCCGAAGCTTAAAATTTTCTCTTAGGCACTTACATGTTTTCAAGGACAATTTTCTTCCGAAGCAAATTAACTTTTGAAAGTTTTGTTTTTAGCTGAATAAAACTTAAGTCTTAATTTTCTTCCGAATCACTTACAGACTATTCGTCACCCGACTGACAAATTAAAACATGCACTAATCACTTGTATCTTGCTACATCAAAAGCTTGTAAATCACTATTTCTTCCATTTCTTTTAAATAGAATGTAATGTAATGTAAATGTATCATTTCTAATGTTGGTATCAATTATTTTCACATAACATTGAGAGTCTTCAAATCTAACAATGTTTAATGTTTATTTGGTACTATTTGTTGTTCATATTTCTTACTCTTCATCTTTAAATTTTCATGTATATTGTTTAACATTAAAAGACAGATAATACGTGTCAAAACAATATAAAACATCTTTTATATTTGAGTCAATTTTTTTATCGTCTCTAGTTATATATTGGTTTTTACCACCAGTTCAATCCTTAAGTAAATTTTATTATCATTTGGATGGCTTCTTTTCTAACATTTTGGGTTACACATCCCGGATACCAACTAGGGGTGTTCATCGGATCGGATAACAAATTATTCGGATTATTCGGATCGGATTATTCGGATTTGAAAATTTCAGGACCCTATCCGAAATCCGATCTGATTCGAATAAGGAATTTTCAATCCGATCCGAATCTATCCGAATTCAATTCAGATCGGATTCGGATATATCCGAATAATCCGAATTTATCCGAATAATCCGAATAAACCAATAACATTTTTTTCTATTTTTTGTTTTTTGTTTTTTTTGCTAAGTTTTTATTTTTAATATTTTATAAGTTGGAAATAACAATAAAAGATATAAAACTAAAGAAAATTGAATTGTACGCAAATTCAAAATTAAAACATAATAGATAATTATATGAAATCCGAAGATTAGAATCTCTAATTTAGAATATCGGTCGATTATTGCATAATTATTTAAGATTATTACTAAAATGTGTAAATATTTTTGTGTATTGAGTTGAAAACATGATAAATAGTTGAGTAATGAGTATTAGACTAGAAATATTGTTGAAGTCTTATTTGGATTATTCGAATATCCGAATAATCCGAATAACCCGAATAAAAAAATTGTGAAATCCGAAATCCGATCCGAAATCCGAATAAGGAATTCGGATTCGGATGAGATCCGATCCGAATATCCAAATAAGGATTCGGATCGATTTATTCGGATTCGGATACGGATCGGATTTCGGATAGTTTCGGATATCGGATTTTTTGAACACCTTATGCCTTCAAAACAAATAACTATCTAAGAAAATTGCGTTTGGAAGAAATGTCTGAAATCTCTTCCGAAGCTTAAAATTTTCTCTTAGGCACTTACATGTTTTCAAGGACAATTTTCTTCCGAAGCAAATTAACTCTTGGAAGTTTTATTCTTAACTGAATAAAACTTAAGTCTTAATTTTCTTCCGAATCACTTACAGACTATTCGTCACCCACTCGACTGACAAATTAAAACATGCACTAATCACTTGTATCCTGCTGCATCAAAAGCTTGTAAATCACTATTTCTTCCATGTCTTTTAAATAGAATGTAATGTAATGTAAATGTATCATTTCTAATGTTGGTATCAATTATTTTCACATAACATTGAGAGTCTTCAAATCTAACAATGCTATTTATTGTTCATATTTCTTACTCTTCATCTTTAAATTTTCATGTATATTGTTTAGCATTAAAAGACAGATAATACGTGTCAAAACAATATAAAACATCTTTTATATTTGAGTTAATTTTTTTTATCGTCTTTAGTTATATATTGGTTTTTACCACCAGTTCAATCCTTAAGTAAATTTTATTATCATTTGGATGGCTTCTTTTCTAACATTTTGGGTTACACATTCCGAATACCAACAACGTTTAAATTTTACACTAAATCCACCCCACATGCACCGCGCGTGAGGTCTTTTCATTCATTTATCTTTCAACAAATTGTCATACGTATTGACATCGATTTAAATTAAGTTGTTTTATTTCGGTTCAAATTATCTTCAAATGATGAAATTTTCTAAGCTGAAGTTGAAACAAAGTAATAAAACTTTTAAACTGAAATTAATAATTTTTAAATTTATGAAAAAAACTAATTATTTTTGTCAAATCTAAAAAGCATAATCAAGTTTTCTTCAGTAAATTAGCTCTTTTAGAACACAACCAATTATGATTATGGAGCCGTAAAAACTACACAACACATGTAGATGTTACTTTGAACATGAGAAATAAGATAGTTATGTGATAGTACAATCCACTATTATTCTATATTCTATATACAATACAATTATATATGACTAACACTAGTTACAATTGCTTTTCATGTTTGTAACATCTGATCATTCCCAATTCACTTGACTACGATAGCACGATCTGATACCACAAGAAAATTCGATCTGTCGACATGGTCTCGTCATGTAACTTCGATAGTACACAAGCATCTAAATTGACTAGAATACAAAACAAAGAATCGTATCTCAATCTTTAACATGATTTAAGTAAAAGGCAAAAGATGGAGGTGTAAGCTTTTTAGAAAAAAATCCAATGCCATCCCTATTGGTTTCTAGAGGCCATATCGGAAAGAAAGATATGGTGGTGATGGGTGGTGGAGCCGGTGGTGATGGGTGGTGGACCATGGTGGTGTACGGTCCATTCTTTTGTATCACCCACTGATGACCACACTTCATATATTTGTTCAGAAATAAACACTGTACTTTTGCTCACAACACTTTGTAACCCAATGAATCTTAATGCAACACTAATCATTCATCTTAAAGTTCAATTATTAACAAATAAACATGCAAGTTCAAACCCATAACCAAATTATCATTTTGGTTCGGTTTGCTGGTTGAACACCTAAACCAGTGAAGAAGATTATGATTAAGTAAAAACGTGTGCGGGTAAAAATGGGTTCAATGTGTCGGTTTGACATTTTTTATCATTGATTTTAGGGTAAACTAGTATTAAACTCTCCACGTTGCAGCGGGACGTAAACCGTGGCAAGTAGCACCAATGACACATCATCGCACCGACCACCAACACCGAAAAACTTGAATTAAAAAAGAATAAAAAAAGTGAAAAGTAAAATCATACGAAAAGTAGACATATAACATTAAACCACGCAGGCAAAACGATAAACATATAAAATTATAAGTAAATCAATCTAAGAACAGGACGTTGCGGCAGGACTGTTAAACAGATAAAAAATAAGCCTAAAAACATAAAACCACACATGTATGTTGCGGCGTGTTAACTCTTAAATTTAGACCGAAGTGTAAAACCAAAAATTTTAAAAAATAAAATTTATAAGTGACCAAAGTTGAAAGAAAAAAAAATATTAAGGCTAAATTGTAACAGCATTCACAACACATTTTCCATTTTTATATGAGTAAGTGTCCTATATCTAACACCCCAACGTTTAATGTAATAGTTATAAATATGTGAAATATAAAGTTTTTCTTTCATATATTGTCGAACGAGTAGGTAACGAATAAAATAACTATTTAAAACTTTAAGTTTTTAGACTAATTTTAGCATCGTAAGAGACCGTTTAAATATATTTAAATATAATAATATATATTATTTTTGAACGTGCTCCATTTTTAATGAAACTTAGATCAACTCTTAGAGAAAAATAAGCTCCTCCCAATGACGTATTGAAATTTTATAGAACTTTATCTTTTAAAAGTATACGATAAAAACAAGTTAAACAACTTAATTATTTATAATAACAAAAAATATTAAAATATTAAAATATAAGATTATGAATCATAATTGTATGTTCAAGGTGTCATGCATGTATCTATATCTTCACAATTGATACGTGGAATGTGAATGTTTCACCTGATCCTTGAATAAGAATTCTTACGTTTGACGTCTAAACTGACTCCTTATAAATATGTATACGCACCTTTGGTGGTCATAATTGAAAAAGAAAAATCTTTTACTCTTCAGGTACGCATTTTAGTTTTTGGTTTTTTTTAGTTTAAATTATAAATTTTAAGGTTTAATATATTATTATGAGTAGGATTTAGAAATCATAACAATATATTAAACCTTAAAATTTATAAATTTTTAGGTTTAATATGTATTTTAAGGTTTAATATATTTAATATATTTGAAAATTTAGACTGATCAATCATGTTTAAACAAAGTAAATATTATTCAAAACCAATCATGATCATTACTATATAGTATTTTCTTTCTTTCCTAACTAGTTGCTAAGACTTGCTACAATTCTAATCAGGAATACAACTTTGAAATTGTCTATTTGTCTCAATATTTGTTTGATATTGTAATGTATTGTACTTAGAACGTTTATAGTTGTTTGATATTGTAACATATTGTACTTAGAACGTTTTAAGTTTGAAATGAAATTCAGTCAACTTTCGCTATAAGTTGTATCAAGTGTGCACGTCCCCTGGTTTCGGGTGGGGTGTCACACTATATCATAGAGAATTAGAGAATGATTATGAGTGGTTATAAAGGAGAAAATAAATTTATGAGGGTTTGTGATTCCCCTTATTTGAGGAATCACGGTATAAACCCATAATTTTATTACTTTTTCAAAAGTGGTTGTAAATGGATAATAGAGAAAATGTTAGGATAAAAATGAAAAAAAAATATTTAATTAAAAATAAGAGAGAAAAAATAAAAGTTTTTGGTGTATTTATAAAAATGAGGACAAAAGATAGATTGGGAATGCTCTGAAAGATACAAAAGATATTAAGTTAGAATAAAATAGTTAAAGATTAAAGTATAAATAAAAGATGGTTACAACCCAATAAAACACATGTTACAACTAATAAAGCATGCCAAAATTTACAATTAGCATATATATATAATGGTTTTCGTCTCCATTTTTTTTTTACCAAATTCTTAGTTTCAACACATTTTTAAACTAAAGACACTTTCATATTTTACCAAATTCTTATTTCATTTTGTAATATTACAATTAACAGGAAGAGCATTTCAGTCGCTTTATCTAATGACCTTTTTTATACTCTTAATAGTCATATTACAAATATGATCACACGAACCAACTTTAGAGTTTCAAATATTTGACTTGTTTTCTTTTATTCAATTTTTCAATATTATACATGTTAACTGTTAAATAAAAATCCAAGACCAATTAACTTGCTGAAGCTAAGGTCTATTAAACAGATATATTAAAGTTATCATATCTAACAACATACGCTGACTTGCTGAAGCTAAGGTCGAGCTAGGGCGGATGAACAGCTACCACGTAGATATCATTTAACGCGCTATATAATACCTGGTATACATTCTCTCGTGTTATATACATGTCTGTCACTCAACACTCAAGTGACGCTGATTTATCTACCATTTAAAAGAAAATCTATAGAAGAATTCAGAACCCGCAAGTCGAGAGAAGGTTTGAAAGGGGTGAGTGAACCGTAGTTGCATAAGGTAGAAAAGTGACAGCCACACAACAAGGATGACATTTATAGAATTGGGTCCAGTTGACTGTTTTGGCACCATTAAAACTTTATATCTGTGAGGCATCGATGGTGTTATGTCTGCTAGTGACAACAATGTGGGTCGCTAGTTAAGATCACAAATGAGTCAAATCACGTACCCGTGATTTGGTAAGAGAAACCGGCCCGACCAACTGGTACCCTCTGCTGTACGTCAAGAAGCTTCTATACATAACTTTGGCCTTTGGGATCTCATTGGTTGTATTTTTCTATATAGCAAGAGTAGTTGCTCTTTTGTTTGGGCCTTTAGCCCATTGGGCCCATGTAGAACCAAGCCAGCCAGTCCCTTTCAGCTTTCTTTTCTATTGGGTTTAGCCCATCTTGTTGAACAACATTTGCAACTATGATGGTAAGAAGATTTGCAACATGACATTAATAGTTGTAAAGGACATCAACATTCTAATGCATGAACATAATGAATATGTACAAAAAAAGGAAGCATGTCTTATCTACATTCTAATGCATGAACATTAATCGTTGTAAGTAGCAGCTGGAATCTGTATTCTTCTGCTGCTAACGTCTCAGGAAATTTGGAAGGGAAGCAGATTTCTACATGAGTTTCCCAGGGATCACAACATAAATCTTGAATAAAAAAATGGAGAAACAATTAAATCTTAAATTCATCACTACAAAAAGAAAAAAAAAAGGTAGGATTTTTGCAAATATTGACCTGAAGAAGGGAGTGTGAGGCTTTTACACTTTCTGGACTTGCTTGTGCACGCTTAAAGCGTCAATAATGCTTTCAACCCAACTGTAAAATGAAACCGTATAGTGATTTAACGGAGGTGGCACTTTTGACAGTTTGTTCTTACTCTTACAGGTCAAACTTTTTAAAATAGCCTAAAAAGAAAACACATCAAAATGGCCAAAAGTTGCCAAAGCAGATTTTATATGCGTATGTGATGCAACCATGTACGGCTTTAGTCATTGGATTTAAGGCATTAATTATTTATAATACAATTTTAAAACTGGACCAAAAAGGGTAATTCAGGTCAACCCAACCTGGCCAGTGCTAAGGAGTTATCTGTTTTGAAATGTTATCCAATTCGCCCATTTGGTCACCTTCAAATACACCCAAATGCATGTGAAATCTGATAAAACTACAGTAGCACAAGTTAACACTATATTAATTCAAGAGAAAAATGATTACCCTTGAAGACCAGGGCTAGATGGATAGTATACATTTCTCAAGCCCATTCTTATTGCAGCTGAAGCAGTGGTCTCACCAATGCATGCCACCGAACCACACCACTGGTCGTCTGACCCAGATACAAGATTGACCCACGCTCTATTGCACAACAAAATTTATCATAAAATTGAAATGCAAGATTCATTGTCATAAATGAAACTATACTATACCTAATTGCGGAAGGTGATGCGACTGCAATGACAGAAGCAGAGAGTGCTTTCTCCAATATCATTTGGTCCACATGTTGAACAGTTTCCTAGAAGTAGTTAAATTCAGGGTTGCCGGATATTTCATAATTCCATTTTGTAATAATGTGAGCACTTTTTATGGATCGGTTATTTTGAAACAACATTTGTGAACAAAAATAAATAAAAAACATCTGCTTACCGTTGTGTAAGTGTTTAACCTTGTGACATGAAATCCCCGTTTAGAAAGGCCTTCTTCTGAAACACAAAAACCATGATTTTCATTTCATGAATCCATAAATTAAGGGCAAGATTTAGGGTGGTAACTGCAGAAACATGATAGAGCAGGGAACCTTATATGGGAATAAAGAACAGAAAAATTATACAAATATCATATGGACTATCTAAAAGAGGAACTTAATAGCAACTATTGCAGAATCAAGTGGTTTTCTTTATAAATCTTAAACTGCAGTTCATGATGTTGGTTCACAATCTGGTCAAAAGTCAACATATGTACAAACTAGTCGATAAAAGATATATATTATGAACAAATAATCTTATATGAACTGAAGTAGAGTTCATACCTATGTCATGACTAGCTTTTGCAGAAGCAGGATATAGAACAGTGCACATTTGATTCCCATTCTTTGGCAGCTCTGAAGCAAGAACTTTGCCGGTTGCTAAAGTTCACAAAGTTTAAATTGATTATTATAGGTTTATCATATACAAAAAATAACAACTTTGGTCCAGTTCCATTTGAGAAACCATCCTTGTTTTCACCAATAAAACCCTCAAAATTTCAATAAATAGGAAGACATGTACAGATATATACCTTTAGATGGAACAAAAGCAATATCAATGAATTTCTTAGATGTAATTGTAGCTTCATCAAATATGCTTGCCGTACCAGCTCCAACCACAGCTACCTTGACACTTAGGGACCCAGCAGCTCTAGGAATATAAATAAAGAATGAAAATGATAATCACATTTTTTATATTTAAAAAAAAAGATGAATTATGATATGAAAGGGTTCTATGGCATCCCTAGGTTTACCTTTAGGTTAACTTTATATTACTCCTTTGTTTTAGAGAAATAAAATAAATGATGAGATGTGTTGAAAATGATAAGGTATAAAACTAACTAGTATAAATGTTGTTCATACAGTAATTTACATCTTAAAACATTGTTCGAAAAGTTATTACAGAAAGAATGGTAGCTTAATAGGATCTGCAGCATTGCAGCAAAGTTCTGTACTCACTTCCAGGCATCAAGAAAAACTAGAGCTGCTTCAGGTGAAGTAATGATGATCCAATCAAAAGTAGTGGCTGTCACCATAAAATCACTAGTGTACGTTACAAATTAGATGACAGGTAAATCAATGTCGAATTTCCATACGCTGTAGGGTTGATTTTTTCTTTAAGTAGAGTAACTTATTAATTCACCAATACTTTGGCAATCTTAAATGGTATTATGATTCATTAGTGTGCCTCATACACGCTTCATGACTCTATAACAAAAGCTTGCAGTTTGAATCGCATAGCCTTAAGTAACAAAAAACATCTTAAAAAGTGACAATCACGCAGTAAACCTGATCTTCCCAGATAGATGTGTTTTGCAACTACAATTTGAATCATGAGAAGAGGAAGTTACCACTCAATAGAGCAGAAAGTCTTTCCAGATCAGGTAGATGTGTATGCTGAATCAGGGGAAGCTCCAAACAATTAATCCCATGTGCTGCCTACTCAAGCAGTAATTAGACAGAAAACCATTACTATAGGAAACATAAGAAATGCTTCCACTTACTAATTAACACACTCTCATGAAATTACCATGTTCAACTTGTTAATATTGCAATCAGCAGCCTTCTTTATTTAGAATGAGAAATGTGAATAATATACCGGGTCATGCTACGGGCGCATAGCTTTCTATACGACATATATGGGTAACATACAATGCCCGCCCTATACGGGTGTATACCAGCAAAAGCATACACCGATATAGGGGGGTTGATTAGCAGCATTGGTGAAGTGCATATAGCGCCTACCTAATATATTTTTCTAAACCATATATGAATGAACTCCTATAGCTATCAGCATATCAATAACATCAATTGTTCAATATGCCTACAACCACCACACCAGTAACCAAATAATTTCATCAAACACCTATCAAACAAAATCATGGACCGTCTAAACCTAAAATTCATACAGGCATAAGGCAATAACAATGCGCACCGAATTTTCACAAAATTCAAAAGCGGATTAAGCGGAACAAGAGATATTGCAACTATGAAGAAAGGCAATTACAAGAGCTTTGATGAGCTTGGCGTTTTTACCACGCTCCCTTGTGACAACGACTCGATGATTGGAGAACGAAGTCGTCGGAGATGAAGATGAAGCTCTGACGATGGTTGACTGAAAATGAAGTTGCCGGCGGTGAGGAAGCTGCCGGAGCGGCGGAGGGAGTGTGGTGGAGAGAGAAAGTAGAGAGAGATTCATGGTGGGGGAAGGAACGTGTTAGTCAATTCTTGATAAATTACCAATGGTTACGGCAGTAGCCATTCGTTTAATCAATAAATCAACATGAAAAAGAAAATTATTTTTGGTTAGTTAAATAAAAAAACATGAACAGATGCTGTAACATTTGAAAATTTTTAAAAGTAAAAAAAGGAAGGTAAAAAGAATAAATTATAAAATAACTTAAGTTAAAAAATAAAAGTTGTCAAAAAAGTCAACTTTTATATTATTATGTTGAAAAAAATAACTTAAGTTAGACTTTAGTTGGGTTTTTCAGCTTTGGGACCGAACCTTATGTGTTCGTTGTGTTTGGTTTTGTGCTTTGGGGTGTTTAGGTGCTAGAACTCTTTTGCTCTCGGATTTGGTGGAGTGTTGCCTTGAGATTGCATCATATGAGTTCTAGATCCCTGATTTTAATGTTTTTAAATTTTTTTTGAGACTGAGAATGCATATTATAATATTTTTATGATGTTCGGATGTGTACCCGTATGTGTGTGTGCCTTGTTTTGGGTGGGTGTATGTTTGGGTTATTATGGTTATGATCTTGGTTGTATGTTTGTTTTTGATGCTTAGTATGTGAGAAACTAGGCTTAGAACTGTTAAGATGATGATCCGGAATCTAAAAATGATGTTAGTAGAATAATAGTTGCCCATGCGCCCAACTGTCCATGCGCCTAAGTGCTCATGCGCCTAAGTGCTCATGCGTCTAAGTCGGGCCCAGGCGTCTAAGTCGGGCCCAGGCGTCTAAGTCGGGCCAAGCGCCTAAGTGTTGCCCATGCGCCCACATAGTGCCCATGCGCCTACTTCCTATACGCCTAAGTTTTTCCTCATATGACTAAGTCAGGCCCATGCGCCTAGAACCTGCCCATGCGCCCGGATTTTTCCCAGATGACTAAGTGTTCCCCATGTGCCTAAGTGCCCATGCGCCTACATAGTACCCATGCACCCAAAAGACTTAGAAAATATTTTGAAATTTTGGGAAAATGGATTATTAGGCTAAGACTAGGAATGTTTTTGGTGATGATGTTTATTGATGTTATGCTTGTTTTGGGCATATTTCTTTATGTTCCTTATTACATATTATTATGTGGCTTTTATTTGATGTATTTATGCTATGGTACTTAAAGTGTTATGTAATGAAGTAAAAGATCAAAGATAATGAAAAGTGAAACGTAAAGAATGAATGAAAATCTTACAAGCAAAATGAAAGGAGGTTCACAACTCATTGAGGGGTTGTTAGCTCAATTATGTGCGGTTTAGCTAACCTATGAGGATGCACAGGGGTCTAATACTTGTGATTAACCAAACGTATATGACCCTTGTCACTTGCCCCAGGTACTGGAGTCAGCTTTGTGCACAATGTTAGGGGTCTATTTATAGACTTCGGCCCAATACCAACTTCATGCACAATGTTCAAGGTATAACACATGGCATTGGTCTAGATGAAAGTGAAAGATGATGAATGAATGAAGCGTAGCATGCATTAGAAAACGAATGATGGATGAAAGATAAGAATGAATATTATCTATGTGTACGTATGATGCGTGATCGTGAATGAAAGTAAAGAAGATGTTTTTTAAACGAAAGTAAGGTCTTTATCATTATAAAACTAGAACTCACTCAGCAACACTGACTTTTATGCATTTTCAGTTGGCAGGTAATTGTTGCTGAGGGAGGCACGATGGTGGAGCTACTTGGAAAATAAAGGATTGGCGTCCATTTTATGCGAAAATGATATTTTTGCGTTGTAATGCAACTAAATGTTATTTTGTAATTTTAAATGACGATGCATTGTTTGGCAAAAGTAATTATTAATGCATGAAATGGTTTTTGTTAAATTATTCTGCTATGATGTTTTGGTTAATTTTAATGAATTGTAATGTGTTTTAAATATTATGTATGATGAGTGACCAACTTTAAGTGTTTTGAGAATGGGGTCTTACAAGTTGGTATCAGAGCCAAAGTTTAAGAGAAATGGGTAAATTAGTTCAAAAATGTAAACTTAAAATGAGAATAGGACCAAATAAAAGGATGCCAGCCCAAGTAGCTACATGCTATCAGGTAATTTTTTTAAAGTTAACCGGTATTATATGCACATGCTATTTGATTTATGTGCTCTTAGTAGATTTGGATATTGATGTAGTCGGGATAGGAAATGTTTGGGGGATAAAGAGTAAAGTAGGTGGCTAATCATAACTTGCCACTATAATTAGGGACTTACTATACTTAACATACTCAGAGCTATTACCTTGAATGACCGTGTTGGTTTTTGAATGTTATAGTGTTTAGAGAATGGTTAGTGGTAGATCTTCAAAAGCTTCTCGCGATGGAGGTCGTGGTGGACGTGGTGCTGGACCACAGGTTACGATAAGTCGAGCGAAGACCAATGAGATGGATCATGAGGAGCCCGAGACCCATCATCAGGAAGGTGGTGATGAGAGCGCTAATATAAGGGCCTTAGTGAAGGAGGCGGTTATGGAGGAGGTTCATCAAGTCATGTAGACGATTCTGCCATGTGTGGTGACTGAAGTAATTAAAGCGGTGAGAGAGGAAGAGAAGAAGGAAAGGAAGAAGACTACCGGAGAAAGAGAGCATCCGGAAACTGAGACGGTTGTTTCTAGTGAAGCAGAGGAGGAAGAAGCGGGTCAAGAAATAGCATAAGGATGTAACTATGGGACAATCTAGATATGCAAGCCCCCGAATTTTGATTGTAATGGTAGTGATGTTGCTGCTCACCGGTGGGTGAGGGAAATGGAGGCAGTGTTGGATATCAATGAGTGTAGGGAGGACCAGAAAGTAAAGTTTGTAGACTCGACTTTATGTTGGTGGGACAATATTGTCCAAGCCGAAGGGATCCGAGCGATTGGAACGATGAAGTGGGATGAACTGAAGAAGTTGGTGATTGAGGAGTTCTGTCCTCACAAGGAATTTGATAAGATTAAGAGAAAGTTCCTATAGTTAGAGGCGGGAACCATGACACAGCAACAATACACTACTAAGTTTAATGAGATGGCGCCTCTGGTGCCGGATCAGGTGACACCCATGTCACGAAAGATTAAGAGGTAAATTCAAGGTTTGTCGGCGGATATCCATAGGCATATGATCACTGCCCGGCTAAGTACTTTTGGGTCGGTGATTGATTTGGCGGGGAGCTTGTACGACGAGAGGGAGGTGGCAGTGGTGGAAATGAGCAAGAAAGGTGATGGTGATAGAAACTGGAATGGAAAGCGATTTGGATGTGGTGGTGTCTCTCCAAACAGCAAGAGCGCCAGGGTGGAAGACCGACATGTA
This sequence comes from Flaveria bidentis, assembly GCA_018326385.1. Taxonomy (NCBI): domain Eukaryota; kingdom Viridiplantae; phylum Streptophyta; class Magnoliopsida; order Asterales; family Asteraceae; genus Flaveria; species Flaveria bidentis. The sequence continues at coordinate 11,571 of BJCM01272807.1, read as the reverse complement.
GCTACCTTGGGTGTGGGTTAAAGAGATGTGGTAGATGCGGGAAGGAGCATACATGAGAGTATAGGAGAGGAATGAACGGCTGCTTCAAATCTGGAAGGCCCAGTCACATGGCCAGATAGTGTAGGACTGTAAGATGTTACAACTATGGTGAAGAGGGTCATATGAGTAGGGATTGCAATAAGCCGAGGGCTGAGAGTTATAGAGTAAAGAAAACGATCGGAAATGAAGGGTAGAGAGCGAGCGCCAGAGCTTTCACGATGACTCGGGAGGATGCTAGGACGAACTCCAATGTTGTGTCAGGTACGTTTCTATAAACCAAACTCTTGCTTTTGTGTAATTTAATTTAGTGCTAGTAGGAGTTTTATTTTTTATTTTTGCTTCTTTCTGTGTTAAATTGTCTGTTAGAAGTAAAAGTATTGATGAGACATTAGATGTAGAAAATGTCATTGGTAAGTCTACCAGGATTTCTGATCTGATAGAAAGTTGTGATATAGAATTAGAAGGTCATAGGTTTCTTGCTAGACTGTTTGTGATTACCCTAGGTGGGTTTGGTGTAGTCCTAGGGATGGACTGGCTAATAGCCTATGAAGCAATATTGTGTGTCGCAAGAAGATGATCTGACTGACACCGCCTGACGGGAGTTCAGTGACGATCTACAATGATCAAGTTATTACGATCCCAAAGTGTAACACCTAGTTATTTATAAAAGACAAAGAAAGAAGAATAAAGTGAAGAAAAAGAAAGAAAAGATATTTTACCCATATTGAAGGGTAAAAAGTGTTCAAAAGGACAAAAAGTTTGAAAGTTGGTGTAAAGTGGGCATGGACGCCCACTCTCTTCTCACAACATCCATTTCATTAGGATTTTTAGAGAGAGAAGGAGAAAAAGGCAGAAAGAATTCGGGTCTTTAAAGAACAAGAGCAAGAAGTCGAATTCAAGGTAAGAATTCAGGATTTTGAGTGTTCTTAACCGGTTCTATCCTCGGGTGTGTGCTTATGTATGTTTGTATGTGTTCGGGTATGTTTTTGGTGGATTTCTAGGTGAGAACTTGTAGCAATCGGGTTTCGAAGGAAGTCTTACCCGAAGAGGCAGCTAAGGTGAGTTCTAGAACCCCCTTTTTACTTGTTTTTAACTGCTTTGGTTCTGGAAATGCATGTATGAACTTTTTATAAAAGTTGAGTTTCATACTCGTATATATTTATGTGTGTGTTTGGGTGCGATTTGGGTGGGGTTCGAGGTAGGCAATGCTATGCTTGATTAAGGATGCGAATGGATTTTCTACGCTTAGAATAAGTTGAGAATGATTGGAGAGCTGATTGTTCTTCCGCATTGAAAAATGCGGAAGACGAGAAGTCAATGCGGAAGACCAGAAGTGATGCGTACAAGCTCTGCTCTTGCGCATTGGCAAATGCGGAAGAGTAGAGGAAATGCGGATAACAGCTTTTTTTCGTCCGTATTACCCAATGCGAATGAACCACATACAAATGCGGATAACAACTTTTATTCATCTGCGTTACCCAATGCGGATGAACCACATACTAATACGGATGACTCTCCGAGTCTAACTCACCCGTATTTGCTAATGCGGACGAGCAAGAGGAAATGCAGATGAAGACAGATTATTTTTCTGATTTTCGGAGAAATGGGTAGATATAGGCCTTGCCTTGGGAGGTTCCCGAGGTTTCATGTAAGTTGACTTTCGAGGTCATAGATGATGTATGATTGATACTTATGCATGATGGTATGTATGATGTATGTTATGTATGTATGTTGTGCCTTGCATGGTGATTTTTATGTTTATGTTTATGTTCCTTGTTATGTGATTATTTTCCCGTGGTTTTACGTTGAATGTTAATGAATGAAATGAAAAGTATTATGTAACGTAAAGTGGAAGATAATGAAAAAAGGAACGTAATGAAAGAATGCATGCATTAATGAATGAATGAACGTAAGAAAGGCTTGCAAGCAAATTTATGGAGGTTCACATCCAATGATGGGTGCTAGCTCAACCGTGTGCGGGTTAGCTACCCCGTGAGATTGCACACTGGGGCTTAATCCGTGTGATTAAGCAAATGTATGGAGGTTCACACCTAATGAGGGGTGTCAACTCAACTATGTGCTGGTTAAATACCCTATGAGGATGCACATAGGGGTTCAATCTTTGTGATTGACCATATGTATGGGGTCCTTGTCGCTTAACCCTAGATGAGTTGCTTGGTGCTCTAGAGGGGGTTAAGCACATGACAAGACCTAGATGGAAGCGAAAGGTAATAAATGTACGAAATGAAAGTTGATGAAGATAATAACTATTATCTGTGTGTACGTACGATGTGTGATTACGTTCTAAGCCTGGTATGATTTGAAAGAAAGTCAAAGATGGTTTTAAACGAAAGATAAAGTACGTTTTATTATAAAACTAGAACTCACTCAGCAACGCTGACTTTTATGTGTTTCCAGTAGGCAGGTAAGTTGCTGAGGATGGCACGGGGCAGCTACCTGGCTTGTTTTGGATGACATCCATTTTTATAATGCTTTTGTGATGTAATGCAACAAGTATTTTGTAATTCAATAACGATGTATTATTTTTCAAAAGATTTTATAATGAAATGAAATGTTTGCTTTAATATTTTCGCTGCAACGTTTTATTTAAGTTAATGAGTATATACGTTTTACGTGCGATGATTGGCTAGCTGTAAGCGTCCCGGGAACGGGGCCTTACACAAAGGTGATTTCGATGGCGGTGGTGAGGAAGTGCATGAAGCGTGGATGTAGCACCTACCTAGCATATGTGAAGGATGTGGACACATCAGTACCATAATTGTCTGACGTACCGGGTGTGTGTGATTTCCTGGACATGTTCCCAGAAGATTTACTATGTGTGCCCCTAGACCGTGAGATCGAGTTCCAGATTGAGTTGATACCTAATGCTCAGCCTGTTGCTATGGCACTGTATGGATTAGCTCCAACGGAGATGAAAGAACTGATGGTTCAGTTGCAAGAATTGTTGGATAAAGGGTTCATTCGACCAATTATCTCTCCTTAGGGTGCTTCGGTTTTGTTTCTAAAGAAGATGGAAGGTAGTATGAGGATGTGTATCAACTACCGCGAGTTAAACAAGTTGACGGTGAAGAACCGATATCCACTACCCAGAATTGATGACTTGTTTGATTAGCTCCAAGGTGCCAGTTGGTTTTTATGAATAGATCTTCGATCTGGCTATCATCAACTGAAAGTAAAGGAGTTGGATATTCCTAAAACAACTTTTCGTACGTGTTATGGACACTAAGAATTCTTCATTATGTCCTTGGGATTAAGATTAAGACTAACTAGGGCTGGTAGTTTTTGACACGAACATGTTAACACGACACGACACGATACGACATGAAGTTAACAAATTTCGTGTTTGAGCTTAATAGGTTTTGTGTCATTAACAGGTCGACACGTTATAGACACAATAAAAATCATGTCTTAATAGATCAAACACCTGTTAATCTGTTAACGCACATGTTAAGACCTGTTTATATTTTTAGCTTATTAAAATAGTTAATATATGTATATTTATGATGTATGTCATTATTTTTCATATTTAATTCAAAAACCTTATCCCTTGCCCTATCGTTTCAATCGAATACGTCTATCACAGTACCACCGACGAGTCACCGACCTTCGCTTGAGCCCTCTTCGTACTCCGTATATTTCCTTATTAAACTATATTATCGGTTAAAATAGACTTTTCTATTGACTTTTGTTTCAAAAATGTACATTATTATCATGTTAAAGATTAGTGGTATATTCAAGATTTTGATGGATTATAGTCAATTTTTTCACTAAACATGTATTTTAATTGTGCCTTTTAACATGTCTTATCATGTAACCTGTTTCTATATAAGGTTCGTGTTCATGTCTGGAAAAAATGACAAGGTTAGTTATCGTGTTGTGTTCATGTTAGCACTTATCGTGTTCGTGTCTTATCGTGTTGTGTCTGATTTGTTATGTCAGTCCTAGGATTAACCAATGCCAGTTGCCTTTATGGATCTAATAAATTGAGTGTGTCGGCCGGTGTTAGATAAATTAGTGATTGTGTTTATCGATGATATCCTAATTTATTCGAGGAGTGAGGAAGAACATGTCGGGCATCTTCGGGAAGTGTTGGAGATGCTTAGAAGGGAGTTGTATGCCAAGTTCTCCAAGTGTGCGTTATGGTTGCATGAAATTTAGTTTTGGGGTTACGTGGTGAATCCCGAAGGGATTATGGTCGACCCGGCTAAAGTAGAAGTGGTGATGCAATGGAAGTCTCCAAAGACGTCATCCGAGATCCGTAGTTTCTTGGTATTGGCGGGTTATTATAGGAGATTCATCTAAGACTTCTCAAAGATAGCTTCTCTATTGACCAAGTTGACCTGTAAGGACGTGAAGTTTGTATGGGGTCAAGAACAAGATAAGGCTTTTAACAAGCTAAAGACAAGGCTGACGCAAGCTCCAGTCTTGTCATTACCCAAAGGAAGTGAGGACTTGATGATCTATTCAGATGCTTCTTATTCGGGGTTGGGTTGCTTGTTGATGCAACAAGGGAAGATTATAGCCTATGCATCTCGATAGTTAAAGACCCATAAGGTTAATTACCCTACTTATGACTTGGAACTAGCAGTTGTGGTCTTTGCATTGAAGATTTGGAGGTGCTACTTGTATGGGAAGAAGTGCACTATCTTCACCGACCACAAGAGCTTAAAGTACTTCTTTGAGCATAAGGATTTAAATATGAGGCAGAGGAGATGGTTGGAACTTATCAAGGATTATGATTGTGAAATCATTACCATCCGGGCAAGGCTAAAATAGTGGCAGATGCCCTTAGTTGTAAGGAGAGACCCGAACTGATCCGGGTGAAGGCGTACCAGTTGGTGATGACCTACGATGTGATGACACATGTCAAGGAATTCCAAGACGAGGCTTTAAAAGAGGATCGCCTTAACTTTGAAAGAATGAGAGGTCTAGTCATGGAGTTGGGTGAAAATACTCTCAGAGTTAGAACTCGTTTTGGATGGATGTGGATCCCTCGTTATGGAAATCTACGAGGGCGAATTATGGATAAAGCTCATAAGACTCGATACTCCATTCATCCTGGTGCTACAAAGATGTATCACGATATGAAGAAAGATTATTGGTGGCCGGTTGAAGCGTGAAGTAGCGGAGTATGTGAGTAAGTGTCTTACTTGCTTACAAGTGAAGGCGGAGCATCAGAAGCCATATGATAAGATCCAACCTTTGGATATACTCGAGTGGAAATGGGAGCATATCACCATGGACTTTATTACGTAGCTACCACGTACCGCAAGGGGTGCTATATAGATGATAGTTGACCGCCTAAAGAAGAGTGCTCACTTTCTGCCGATTCATGAAATGTATTCGTCTGAGAGGTTAGCGAATTTTTTCATCAAGGATATTGTAACTCGTCATGGTGTACCAGTGTCTATTGTATCGGATCGTGACTCCCGGTTCACATCCAAGTTTTGGAAGAGATTTCACGATGCAATGGGGACGAGGTTACATATTAGTATAGCTTAACATCCTCAGACAGATGGTCGGTTAGAAAGAACCATTCAGATGCTAAAAGATATGCTTTGGGCATGCTTTATTGATTTCGGAGAAAGTTGGGATGAACATTTACTCTTAGCTGATTCTCATACAACAACAATTATCATGCCAGCATTGATATGCCGCCATATGAGATGCTATACGGTAGAAGGTGTAGAACACCTGTATGTTGGGGCGACATTGGACAGAAGGAATTGGAAAGTATTGAGATGATTTAGGCTACAACTTAAAAGTTGGAAATGATTAAGGCCTTTATGAAAGCAGTGAAAGATAGGCAAAAGTCGTACACTGACAGGAGACTTAGACCGATCGAATTCAAGGTGGGTGATAAGGTTATGCTGAAGGTTTCACCTTGGAAGGGTATCATTCGGGTTAAAAAGCAGGGTAAGCTGAGCCTGAGGTACATAGGACCTTTCCGAATCATTGCTTGAGTAAGATATGTGGCCTATAGGTTGGAGTTGCCCGATGAGTTAAGTGAGATTCATCCAACATTCCATGTATCTTATCTTAGAAAGTGCCTAGCCGATGATGTTATGGTTGTACCACTAGAGAACGTTGAAGTAGACGAACGAGTCAACTACATGGAGCAGTCGGTGGCAATCATAGACAGAAAGGATAAAAGGTTATGGAATAAAGTGGTTCCACTGGTGCGAGTATAGTGGAGACATAGGAAGGGATCTGAGTCTACATGGGAGGCTGAAGAGGAGATGAGATGACATTACCCACAACAGTTCGAGGAATGACAGGTTTCAGGGACGAAACCTATATAAAGTGGTGGACTTGTAACACCCAAATATTTTAAAAAAGAAAGAAAAGGAAAGTAAAAAGAAAGAAATGTAAAATAACCCAAGTTAAAGGGTAAAAGTTGTCAAAGAGGTCAACTTTTATATTATTATGTTTAAAAAGATGGTATGACCGTCCACCTCTTCTGCTACATCAACTCATTTGACATTTTAGAGAGAGAAAGCAGAATTCTCTCGGTTTTAGAGAGAAGAAGAAGAAAATCGGTTTGAGTTTAGTTTTCTTGTGTTTTTTTCGGTTTCAGTTTGGTTTTTCAGCTTTGGGACCGAGCCTTATGTGTTTGGTGTGTTTAGTTTTGTGTTTTGGGGTGTTTAGGTGTAACATCCGTCACATTTTCAAACTACAAACCCGAAGCTATTTTTAAATTATTTATTTCAATGAATCAAATGTATCAAGGTGTAGTTTAATCAATATTATAAATTGTTTTATTCAACTCTTTCATTTATTTTAATCATTTAAAGAACTTATAATAATGTTATGATTTGTATATATTACTTTTACAACTTTTAGGTTGTAAGTTTTATTTGTCATTTTATAATAAATAACTAAATTTAAAAGTCTTATTAAAATTTATAAAATTTTATAAATATTTTGTAAAATAAATGGCCTTATTATTTAAATTAAGTTTAGGGTGAAAAGTGACATTTATAAAACATGAATTACAAGTTTTTCACATAAATTAATAAGAATTCAAACTACAGGGGCCAAATCTATAAACTTTTAAAAACAACCCAACCCCCCATTGTTTTTCCCCCTCATCGGCCGTTTTTCTCCGACTACCCTCCGGTCGAGTCTCCGACGACTCCGAAACATCGAAATCGTTAAACTTAAAGCTAATCAAACCGTTCCTTATGTTACGCGTGATCAATTCGAACTCATGACCTATATAAATTGGAAGAAACGACTGTTATATGTGTTCAAATTTGAACCGAATGCTACCAACTAAAATCCTTAATCCGTTTTGTAACAGTAACAATCAAATGACTTAATAAGTTGATCCTTAACGCATTTCTAATCAATTTGAATGAAATCATGCTGTTAATTTCAATTGAAACAACATTCAACCATCGATGAAAATTGAAACATTCGAATACGAATTCATTAACTCGTCTAGTGAGAAACTGATGCAATTGAACCTATATAACAAAGGGCAACATTTCTAAACGACCTTTTCAAAGTTTCTGCACATCTTATTTCGTTTAAACATCACACCTTCATCGATTTTGATCTCTATCTTCTTTTGCAACCTGCAACTAGTCGTGTCCCATGTTTGAGGCTATCTCAACAGAAATTGGGTTAGGGCTTCTCATCATCATCATCTGAGGAAGTTGTACACACATTTAATTGGATTATTATCATCAAAACCACCCCAAAGCAGATCCAACCAGTCGCAACCATTTCTTCTGATTCTTCATCGAATTCATCTTCAATTCGGGTAATTTGAAACACCACCATACTCGTTTGTTTATGATTATCAAAAACCCTATGATTGATTTGGTTAACAACATCACATTCGGGTTCAATATTAGGCTATCAAATCTAGGGTTCTATGGAATTGGGGAATTGTTTAAGATAATGCTTTTGTAAATTAAAAACCCAACCAAATCAGATTCGAGGGCATGACCCAATGGTAAAACACACGGTATATATTTTTAAAATAGTTTTTTAATCAAATTAGATTTCAGAAATTATTATTATATTATAATATTAATATAAAAATTGTTTTGTTAATTTATAATCTCATTTTTTATTTAATTTTAAGGGTTTAAATGTTTAACAAAACTTATTTATAAGTTTTATATATTATAAAAATCATTTTTAGCCAAACCTAAATTGTTTCAAAACGTTTTAATACACTAATTTATAAATCATCTAAATAGTTATATATTCAACCGATTATTTTGACCAAATCATTATTTAATTAATTATTAAAATAATTAATTCTTTTTCACACTTTAATACTCAACCATTACTTAATCAATTATTACAAATTAAATGCTTAAGTAAAATTCAATTTTATTAATGTTCCATTAATATATTCAATCTTAGTTACTTAATAAATTTATTCTATTTTATTTGGCCAATTTACTATAGTATTTTTAAGCTATTTGTTAAAACCCCAAATTTACATTGGAGCCCTAATCAATATCTAGTTCTTCACTCATTATTATTCTAATCATGAGACACCACACCTTAGGTTGAAATGTGAGGATATGTTGGTGTCAAGCCTAACCTTTTATCATTTCCAAAACGCTTATAATTATCAATATGAGTATTAATTATCCTTTTATGTCTTTTATATTTTGGGGAAATCATGTGATTTCATATTCAATCATTGATACTAATTTTAATTTTATTTCATTCTAATTTCAATTCAAGAAATGATATATTATTACTTGCAATTATGTGTGCATTGTTGCAATGATAGATCTAGATGAAAACACAATCATTAATTCATGCTACCACGGTAACAATGATAGATCTATTGGTTTGACAAACCCACCCCATTTTTTAGTCGCGTGGTAATTGGAACCGAAACCATTCATTCTATAAGGCTTCATCTGCGGACCGAGTCAATTCAGTCATTAGCTTTGATTGTGTTGGTTTGTCTTTTATGTTACACTATTACATTATAAGTTTTAACATTGTCATATGAGTTGAATTATTTTCAAGATATTAAATTAACCTATATATGTGTATTCAAACCTGTGATTACTCACTGACCAATTCGTTAGCTGGCTCGTTACTTTTTCATATGACTTCAGGAAATGTTGTTTAGTGGACTTTTTTCTACTCACATAGGATTGGACTTAGTCAAAAATAAAGAAAACAATATTATGTTATTTGGTTTTTCTTTGCATTGTAATGTATTACCTGATTAGTATCATTTAATAAAAATGACTTTTAATATTATTTCAACATATATATTACCATGTGCTATGAGCAATCGATTCACATTCATCCGCCCCCGATGATTCTATCGTCGGTTGGGGTGTGACATTAGGTGCTAGAACTCGTTATGCTCTCGGGTTTGGTGGATTGTTCCTTTGAGGTTGCATGAGGTGAGTTTTAAATCCCTGGTTTTAATGTTTTTAACTTGTTTTGAGGCTAAGAATGCATGTTATAATGTTTTTATGATGTCCAGGTGTGTACTCATATGTGTATGTGTGCCCTGTTTTGGGTGGGTGTATGTTTGGGAATGTTTTGGTTATGATCTTGGTTATATGTATGTTTTAATGCTTAGTATGTTAAAAACTAGGCTTAGAACATGTTAGGATGATGATTGGAATTTGAAAATGATGTTTGTAGAATGACAGTTACCCATGTGCCCAACTGCCCATGCGCCTAAGTGCTCATGCGCTTTCATAGTGCCCATACGCCTAGTTTTCTACCCAGGCATCTAAGTGTTGCCCATGCGGTCACTTCTCATACACCTAAGTTTTTTCTCATGCACTTAAGTCAGGGTCATGCGCCTGCACAGTGCCCATACGCCTAAAACCTGCCCATGCACCCAGGATTTTCCCCAGGCGACTAAGTGTTTCCCATGCGCCTAAGTGGGCATGCGCCTGCATAGTTACCATGCTCCCAAAAGACTTAGAAAATATTCTGAAATTTTGGGAAAAAATATTTAGGCTAAGACCGGGAATGTTTTTGGTGATGATGTTTGTTGATGTTATGCTTGTTTTGGGCATATTTCTTTATGTTCCTTATTACGTATTATTAGATGGGTTTGACCTAATGGTTCATAGTGATGTTCATTGGTTCGGTTTATTGGTTTTGAGATTTTTCAGGCGTAATCGTAAACCATACCGAATCAAATTGGAAATATGACTAACCGAACCAAAATCATATCTGTTTGTTTTTGGTTATAAACAAAAAAATGAATTCAACCAAAAAACCAAATTCACCATTTGTTTATTTGTTTAAATGTTATTAACTTTAGATTGCTTGTATGAAAATCAGTCTCCATAGACATTTCGTAAAAAATATACATCAAATAATTAAACTCTTGAATTGTTAACAATCTTGTTTTCTAAAAATATAAATAGACTTTGACTCTTTAAGATATAAGATTCGAGATCGAGTTTTGATAATTGAAGTTAGGTTGGCATATAATATCTTAGTTATTTGGCTTAAACAAAACCACTTTAGAAATTTAAGGATTGAGAAGTTTTGCTAAACATACAATAAAAATATATAAATTATAACATATTAAATTCGATTAAACCAAATAAACAGAATTCATAAATTGCATAAAACCAAAAATCGAACCAAAAACCGAATTCTCAATTCGATGTCGGTTACGACCGAACCAAAAACCTAATTCATAATTCAGTTTTTTTTTCCGGTTACGAATGCGGATAAATTTTTGGTTTTCTTTTGCACACCCTACGACCGTTCATTCCGATTCGGTGGTTGGACCGACAACTAGTTCAGTAGTTGGACAGGAAGCGGTTCAGTAGTTGGACCGCAAGTGGTTTAGTAGTTGGACTGCATTTCATGTTTTTTTGAACTTTTTAAAATTTCTTTTAATGAGTTTTACGTGTGAGTTAAACGATTATTTAGAGTGTTAGACATAAGACAATGTTGAATTTTGATATATAACTATAAAATATACATATAAAATACTTATCTAAATTATATATATATATATATACATATAATTATGACGTCTTACGATTCTTAAAATTGGTTCGACCAGCCCGACCAGCAGACCAATAAGGTGTCACTCATAAGGCGTCATATTCGTTGTACGATCCAGTTTAGAAAACATTGTATTCATTAATTTTTTGGTATTTTCCTTTAGATATCTCATTTTGAAGAATTTCTTTATTCTCTTCTTTTACTCTTAGGAAAACTTCATAGAACAGTAAACATTTTTAAAGAATATACCAATTAAATCCCTGGTATTTTTGTTTGTTTAATCAAGTCATATATTGTAACACCCGGAAATTTATGAGAAAACAATAAAGGAATAATAAAAGGGGAAAATGCAAAGTTAACCCAAGATGAGGGACTAGGAGTGTAAAAAGGACAAATGGTACTGGGAGTGGGTGTTAAAAGAAGGCATGGCCGCCCATTCTCCCCTATCACGCCCTTTTTCAGACGAAATTGCAGAGAGGAGAAGAGTGCTGTCGGGACTCGAAGAAGAAAAAGGAGAAAGCCGGATTCAAGGTA